>JAYMST010000061.1:0-14910 GCA_036897805.1 Plantago tenuiflora | reverse complement strand
AAGCAAGTGAGCTATTATACATATATATATATATATATATATATATATAGCAAGTGGTAGCTTCTCCTTTAACTCCAGTCTTATCTTACACCTAGCCATGTATCCATGTATTTACAGAGTATTCTATGCACTAATTTAAGTATACGTCTTGTGTTGGGAGTACATTTTATTTCCCTTTCTTAACAAGTGTTTTAGTACTTTCTAAAAGCAGTTAGGCTTCCTTTAAAGTAGTACGCCTTCGCTTTAATTTAGGCAGATATTCCAAGGCTTCTTTTATAGCTATATACTTTAGAGTTAAGGGTAGAGTACAGTCGTGTTACTAGCTTTTCTCAAAAGCAACTACTTTAAGGAATAGATTTATTTTACTGTGTTACAAAAGGCAGTATTCCAGATATAGAAGATTTTTGCACCTACCCCTCTTAAGTAATATAAGCATCCCAAGTTCTTATTCTTATATATAATAAACGCAAGCTCTCGAGGTCTCCACAAATAGTAAGGCCATAAAACATTGTTTAACATAATCAAATTGTTTAACATAACCAAGAAGTGCCGTGCCTTAGTACCGCCGGGTGTATTTTAGTATATTACCTTGAGTAGGGATAATTAATGCTAAAGAAATAAGGTAGAGGGGCATCTCATAGTATCGCGCTTTTGGTCTAACAGATAACTTACACTTTAAAAAGAGGCCCTTTCTTAAATAAATATATTAAATATATAATACCTCGTTCAGTTACACACACAATAGAGAATTTCACTTGTCGAGTGTTTGTGTATAATCATAATCGCCCTAGCACACAAGTTAGAATTTACATAGCTTACTAAATAAAGATATATGCCTTGCGCAAAGGGTAGGTTGTATAGTACAATGGATTCCTTATTAGTTCAAGGTGCTTTTATCTAGTAATTTACTAAGCTACAGGTTTTATAACACGCGTTACGCTTGTGGCAATAGTTTAATAAATCTTTCACATACAAGAGGGTCTTATTAATAAGGGCTAATAATAAGTAATCAAAACTAAAAGGATTAATAGTATAGGAAGACGGGGTGGCATATCACTTCAATTAAAATTAATTAAGCAAATTGAAATAAACTAGTAATAAAAAAAAGAATATCCTCTCGATAACTCTTGGCTAGAAGGACGGAAACAAACCTATTATAATTAAGAGTGCTCAACTAGAGAGTACAAAATAGTAGTATACAAGCAGTATCTATATCTTAAATATATCTAAATAGTCAAAGAGAGAGTTCCCCTATAAAATTGAGATGGCAGATGCAGGTAAACTGGCGCATCGCTGTTAAGGCATAAAAGTTGTATTATGTGAAAAAGGTACCTTTAGCGTTCCCTTTATTTTAAATAGTCTTAAATAATAAAAGGTAAGTATGATTAGTCCACTATTTTCTAAAAGCAGAAGTCTTTGTATTAGTGCTTAGTACAAGGCCTTTAACATTAACTGTTAGAGACACTTACAATTTATTAAGTATAGGCAAGATGGCTAGCCTTCTCTTTTACCAAGAAGTTACCTTAATTATATTAAATAAAGGAAAGGCATTACTAAAGGAGTTAGTTACCTACCACTATCCTATCTGCCCGTTTGCCCGAGTACCTAGCCCCAATAATTTATTTTAGTAATACTCCAATCCATGCTTTTGCCTCTAATCAATTATTTCTCTGAAATACCCTGGCTTAATTGCTAAGAAAGTAGCTTGTATGTTACTCAAGGACCTCCCTTTTTTATACCTTCATAAACTACAAGGCATTGTCAAAGAAGGGGTATTAATTAGCACTTTATATTGGCTTTAAGAATTGTACTGCACTAGTTCAATAAACAAAGGGATATGCTCTCCTCAGTCTTATTTTGTCTGGTACCTTTGGGCAGCTTGCAGTTAATAAATAGTGCACTCATTTTATACTATAGCTCTAAGTCGGGTCTCTTTATAACTGCACTTGGTAAAGACTATAGCAGAAAGAAAGAAGTTATTTTATTCATTTTATTAAAATAAAAGGCACAGATTTATTAAGGCAAGATACATAATTTAGTTCTCATACAAAGAAACTTCCACGAGAGTAGGGACTGTAGTAGATATAATTTTCCCCGGCCGAAAGGTGCATCTCTTTTTTTTCATTTAGCTATATTTTTGTCACTTTTATATTTTTTTATATTAGTATTCTATTAGCATGCGCCAAGCTATTTTATAAAGAACTTTCACAATTTTATCTATTAAATACCTAACCCTATGTATGTTATGAAAAGGGTGAAAATACATATTTATTAAAGGGAGCGTCCGCTGCCCTAGTAGAGTATATTATGTAAAAATGTTAAGGCACAGTTAGGTACACCCCTTCCCATACTACTATTTCATAAAGTTCCTAACGGCTAGCTGTTATAGTTTCCATTACTCAAGTCTTTTTGCATGTGATTTCAATCTTTAGGTGAGCCCTCTCTAATTGTGGCTCTAATTTTTCAGTGTGCGAAAAGAACTTTCTTAAAGACTATGTCACCTCTTTTAAATTAGGAGAAGGAATTCTCCACGACCACTAGAAAGTACAAAACTTATGTAAGAAAAAGAGCGTAGAAATAGAATCAAGTTACTCAAGAAAAGCGTACCTTTATAGGCTTAGCACTAATAAAATTAGTTGGGCTAAATAAAGCAAGAGGCCAGAGTACTATATTTATTACCTTAATTTATTACCTTAATAAGCTAGTATCTTTTATTGACAAGCAAAACAAGTAGGTAGTAGCAAAAAAGAAGTACACCCTTTCACTCCCAGGTTTATAAAACTCCTTCTCATACTTCACCTAGAGTCAATTAAACACTTGGAGCTCTTTTATATACGCCTTTTTAGAGCCAATAAAATTAATTACTAGGAGTTATACCCTCCTGGTGCATAGCTGGAGCCTTTCCTTACATTATACTATAAAGGTGTTGGTGTATTTTACTATAACAAATCTCTAGAGAGTCGCCTAAAATACGGCGCTGTAGGATTATATCTAGCAAGCTCTTCTTTTATTTATAGCCTATAATTTCTAAGATAATAACACAACTAAAAGTCTAGTACCAAGCACCACAGCTTATAGAAGAGAGCCCTTTACTCTTTGTCTATTAAGTGTAAAACTATAGGGCTTTAGTTCTATCCTCTTTCAATAAAATGGATAGGTATACGCGGGAATTGTCCGCCAGCTTGCTTTTATTTAGCTATCTATAACTTACAGATCTCACAATTGGTTAATAAATAATAAAAAGGGTAACTTCCGTATAAGTGTTACCTATTACACTATTACAAAGGTATTTATTACTCAATTACGCAAGAAAAAGAAATGGTGGGTTCCCAGGGAGGATTTATCAGGAATACTAGAGCTATACTTCTATCTTTAACTGTCAAGGAACTTTTTTTACATAAAGAGAAATACCACCCTGCTGAAAGAGGGCATAGGTCTAGGCTCACTCGCCTAATCTTACTTAAATCAATATAATATATGTACTTATTAATTCTATACTAAAGGATCTATCCCGCTTACAACTATATGACTCGCTGGGTTGCTCGCGGTTAATTTATTTTTTTAGAAAAGTACGGAAACTGAATAGAGTACCCATAAATTAATATTTTCTCTTAAAGAGCTTTACTAGATTTCCTAAAGAAATAAGAGAAATGTACACCTAGATTATGAAAAATTATAAGTAAGCCTAGTACCGGTCCATTAAAGCCTGTAATATCTAAGCAAAAGTAAAGCAGAGTCGAGTAATGCAAACCTATGCCCAAGCCATGATTAGTAACTAATCCATTACCCTCTAGCACCCTATATATAGGCAATGTCCTCAATTAACCATTAATAAAAAGTGTTTTGAGTTCCCTCTTACCTTTACTAACTCTCCTAGCTTTTATAATTACCTAGACCTAAAGCTTGAAGGAGAAGATTTAACTAAAAGGGAGTTTTGCACCTTTGTACCCCTAGTTAGTGTATTAATTATTTAAAAAGACGAAACAACTGCATGTAGATATAGGACACCTTTCTCAAGAGTACTAGCAACAATAAATGGAACCACAAATAGATTTGTTTATGGCCTTATCCTAGCAGGATTTGCTGGTAATTAGGCTAACACTTCATGGCTTGCTATTGTATACAGGAAGCTTTGGTTAAATAGGCAAAAGGAAATACTTGACCTTCTATAAAAAGACAGTGAGGAACTTATTGTATGCGTATTCATAAGTTAATAGAGTTATTGCCTCATGAAGGATCCTACATTAAATTCATTAAACAATATTCGAAGCCTATATAGAGCGCGCGGGAATATGCCCGCTTATTTATTCTAGAGTAATCTTATTCAATTCATTCTTTATTTAATGTCTTTTATATACCTCGCGTCGTAGAGTAGAAGGTTAATGTATTAACAAAATCATGCTTTATGCCTTTTAGAAACCACGTAGTGTAGTGTCTGAAATTAGATAATGGATGCTTTATTTATAAGTATAAAATGCTAAAGTTATCTTACATGATTAGTAAATTAATATCGTGTATGTATTGCTGTTACCTCTTATGTCTTGTTAATTAGGGCTATATTGACTAAAGCGATATACTCCGCCCGTCTTTGTTGTAATTACCGAGCAAATTTTATTCATTTTACTATACCTTGTTCTATAAGCTAACCTCGGGGAGAGGCCTGCTTTATCCATACAAAGATGTGCTTAGAAAGGGACTTTAGAAAAACAAGAGGTACTTGTCATAGACCCCTTTAGTACTTATTAATCTTTAGACAAGCCCTTTTGGTGTATTACTAAATCTAGAAAGGACCCCGCGGGTAAAAAGAACTGCTAAGGTAAGTAAATACCTCTATTTTAGTATGTAAGCGTGCTCTGCTTATATTTATTTTTTTAGTGCTACCAGCTTTTTATATCTTAGCTTATTAGGAAGTTATGGAAGAAGGAAAGCACTCACTACTTAAGCATTTATATAAGAGGAACTTTCGAGAACAAAGACTACTTAATCAAAGATTCAAAACTCACTTTTATTTTATTAGAGTTACTATAGAAACACCGAAACAATACCTATTAAACTACTTGGAATTAATACTTGGCAGTTATAAATATTATATTCACCCAAATCTTTAAGGATTTATTTCTTACCTAATTAGGGCTTTATACATAATTAATACAAAGTACCTTTCATCCGAAATGGCTATATTTTTCTATGACAAGAGTACACGTACACACAATTAAGGAGTAGATATCTTGTAAATGGAAGGTTCTCATAACTAAATTTGGCAGCAATTGGCAGCAAGTAGAGGCCTTAACTATGGAGCAGGCACAGCATTCCTCCTGGGAAAAGCATTTGTTGTTAGAGAGTACATCTTAGTAGAGTGTCACTTGTTACCTTAAGCAGGTGTTTATTAAACATACTAAATTATTTTTATGCATTACTATAATCTGCCACTAAAGGGGACTTTAAAAGAGTGGGCGTACGCTTATCTTACTTTATGTGCTGTAGATGGACCTGCCCTTACATATGTGAAATATGTTGATTATATCCTCAGTAAATAATATCAAAGTTACTCTACGAATTGTCTCACCATATAGCTTATACTGTAGCGGAGTTACTAGTTTATAGTTAACTATAGATTAGTTTGCTAAGGTAATATATAGCCCCTAAGTTTAATCTTTGAATAACATAGAAAATAAAGGTAATGGTTCGCTAGTAAATAGAGCATATACAGGTACGCAAAGTACAGTACTTAATTAGCAAAAACCCGCCCAAATTAATTAAAGGTTTGTAAGTAGTTAGCCTTACAAAGTAAAGAGACTTCAAAAAATTATGAATTATAGCGCAAATAGAGATATATGGAAAAGAGTCCAAGAGCAAAGGAAGCCTTATTAGTTCAACCAAGTTATTCTGGTAAAGGATCGCGCGTAAAGTTAGTAAAGAATTATAGATTCCTCTTGTGGGTAAGTCAGGCCACCTAATGTATTAAAGTAAATTAAATAACAAAGCAGAAAATTGAATATTAAGGACTGATAAAAACTTCTCTTATTCTAGAGGAGCCTATAATTATAGGTACATTTTTTTTTAGCTGTGGGTATACTTTCCTCTTTCTTACTGAGGAGCCCGCGCACTGAGTGTGTACAAGATGTCTTTCCTTACTATAGTAATATACTGCAAAAGGTCGTGTACAAGCATACTTCACCTATCATTTTAAAGACAAATACACTTATATTTGGGGCAGCGGGGCTCCCTTGCCCCCCAAGTATTTTGTGTTTTAGCAACAGCGAGAATGTACTTAAAAGGCATCCTTAATAGTGAAATTATAAGAATTAGTGCGTTAGCCTCTACTTGACTATTTCGCATACTTGGTGTCACGAAGATTTATTTAACTTAACTGTATTTACGCGAGTTAATATGCTTTATCAGATGGAGGCGGAAATGCTCTTAACTATATTTACTTGGGCTTAACTACTTAAGAAATTTCTAATGGGCGGCTTACTACGTGGCGCTTGTGACAAATTGAGTCCTGTATAGTAGTGGCATGTTTATACACTCTTCATTCTTGAGCTATAATATTTATTAAGAACCTATAAATATATTTATCAAATTATAATTTGAGCTTGCTTGCCCAGGTTATACCTAACTAGTAACGACCTAATCTAAGGGAGCTTGGAAAAGATGCAATATATTCTGTTACATTAAATGGGCTTGAAAAGATGCTTGCTCTGACTATGTACCTGCTATTCGAAAATAAGCGATTTCCCCTATTATAATTATATATAAAGAATCTATAATATAAGTAATGGGTTCAGCCTTGTATTCGCAAAAGCCCTGTATCTCTTAACACATTACGCTATGTTAATATTATGTGATAAAAGTCTTTATCTCTATGTCAAGTGAGGCCTTATACCTTATCGACTAAACATGCTTTGTTAAGTTACTATAATTATTCTATGCCCTTACCCCAAATTTACCCCCTATATTTAAGAGAGGGGCTACCAGCAACGGTATCGGCGAGGCTTGGTTATGTCTTGAATTATGCATTAGTTCATCTTGTAGGTGTTTTTGAAAATACATTGTTGTTAGACAATAAATAAAGGGCCACTAGCAAACAAATACATAAAGCGCAGTTAACAGAGCTAAGACCCCAGAGTTTGCGCTTGGATGTTAAATTACTCCTCTATAAACTATAAATAGGATGTTTTCCCTTATAATCTAGTATTCTATAAAAAAAAATAGCATTAAGGCAGATAACTTTTAACTTTATTAGGTAGCCCCTAGTAATGATAAATATCCTAAAACGTATTCATATTATTTAACCTGAAAGACTTTGGACAAAGGACAGTGTCGAATGTATTCTTTTAAAGCAGCGAGATACCCTATGAGTAAATATTAAACTGTGCTCTATTTCTTACATAAATTACTAGGCCTAAGGCAGAGTACACCTCAGTTTACTTAGTGTAAATAATGGCTTAAAACACACTTTTGAAAAAGGCTACGGGAGGATAATATAACTTATGTTTTTACTAAACAAATGTATTGTAGTTGTTATTCCCAACTAGTATGTCCTAGTTGAATTTTAGAGCGTTTATCTTTTTATTTTAGTGCATTAGTTCTATTTGCCTCGGCTCTCTCATATCTCATATATGAACTGCAGCTTACATATATTTCCCTTGTTAAATACACCCTTTGTTATGTTCTCATGTTACATAAAAAAAGTTATAGAGCTATATTTGCAAATATAGCTATGTTATGGGATGTACTTACTTACCTTTATAGTGCATTGCTAGAAGGAGTATTTACACTTACTTAAATAAGGAAGGTCTTAATAATTATAATTAGAAAAATATCCCTCGTTGCATTGGTTGGCCTAGATAGATGCTTTGATCTGTCTTTTTTAAAGTGGACTGCTTCTGCGGGTTACTACTTAATATGTATTAAGTTATTCTACCTCGCGTTGTTAAATATATTTATAATTATTAAGTTCCTACAAAAAGGAAAGGTGCCATGCCCAATTATCTTCTCTATAAAACAAGTAATGCTGTCCTAATACTAAGTGCGAAAAGCTAATTATTTACATGATCAAATAATAGAGGCTTGGGATTATACTGTAGATTTGTGCTAATGCTCTCTTACTATGCGTTTCCTTACAGCTGCGTACTCTCATAAAGTATTCTATAATAATGACTAAAAGTGTATTAAGAAAGGCAAAAGACTGACTTATTTAGATATTATATGTTATAAAGGCTAGCCCTAGGAAATACTATATTTATTATTAATACCTAAGAAATAAGACAAGCTCTATAAAATGTATGCCTGGATTTTGCTGCATGAAGCCCCGATGACATGTAAAATTAGAATATAGCGCCGCCTTTAAAAAGTAAAGAAATATGATATCTTAACAACATACGATAGTATACACCTGCCCCCACTAAACAAAAGGCGAGGATCTCTTTCTTTATATGGTTGGGTTGTTGTAAGACAAGTTGCCCCCCCCCCTATTTCTTTGTAGTATTTGACCTCCAGTAATTGAAAAGAAAGAGGATAATAAAACCAATACTAGCGCAGCCCTTAAAACGCTTTATCTTAAATTAAATAAGTCCTGTTGTATAATATGTTGTATACGCTAGCATAAAACGGTAAGAAGGCTTAATAAGATACGTAGAATTTAGCAAGAGCTTAGAAAGCAGTTGTCTTTTAGTTAAAAACGTCAAGAAAAAGAAAGCGCAGAGTAGCTTTTTATACTGGTGTTTATGGTTTACTTACTTATATATTATATAATAGTCTGCTTTTACTAGAGAGCATGGCTAGGCCTATAGGAAAGGTATAATATTTATTTAGTACTATAAATAGTGTAAATAAGCTATATACTATATCCGTCTTATTAGAGAACAGCGTCTGAGTAGACTAATTATCCCTTACCCGAGTACTACTTGATCAGGTTTATGATCTTCCAGAGAGCGCAGGTGTAATAGGGCTTAATGCTTATTATACCTATATTTATTTGCTCTTGGCAAAACTGAGTGGGCCTTTCCTATAAATTATACATACCCCTGGCTCCCTTAGTAATGCCTATCATAGTTATGCTCTGAACTTACCCACGCTGTGAGTGGAAATACTACCATAATATATATATATATTTAATTTAAGGGCTATAACAGTAACAGTATTTAGTCGAGCATAATGTATGGCATAATAAAGGCTTTTAGAATATACTTAAAATATTATCTATAATAATAATTAAATAAGGAAGATTTATAGGTGTAGAAATGCTATCATTATCCCCGCAGTGCTCAATAAAAAGGTACGCTGTAATACTAGGGTATAACCCTTGGTCTTAATTATGTAAAGTCACTCTATACAATATAGAATTATATACGCCTCTCTTTTTTATTTTGAGTTATTATCTTGACTTAGGAATATGCATTCCCTCTCTTATGGAAGTGCCCTATATAGCAAAGAAGAGCTGTACGGAAGTGTATCTGTCCTTAATAATTATAATTATGCCTTTAATTAGATTATCTTGATTTAAATAGTGCTTCACGTCACACTGGATAAGTAATTTGCTCTTAAAGAGTTTTGGAGTAATTCCCTTGCTTTAAGCTAGAGCGTATACTTTCCGATTACTTTTTCACTAAAGAACAGCTTTAATACTGTCCCCTCTATTAATTAGAAGTCTTGTTGGAGAAAGGTTCCTTAACATTTTATGGTTCTGTAATCCTTTACTTTCCCTGAAGTACTTACTTAAAAGACAACGCTAGTCCTGAGAAATTATAGAGAAGGCTTCTAGCCGGTAATGTATAAATGGTACAGAGAGACTAACACTTTATAATACTATAATACCTTTAAGGGCAAATATTAACACATCACTTACTATGTAATATCTTTGTAATTAAAGGGCAATTAATCTAGTCACTACAAATAAAGGGCTGCACAGGATAAAAAATATTAATATAGGGACTTTCCTTGCCCTACTTATTCTATATTTATTTTATGGAAAATACGCAGTCTGCGAAGACACTAGGAGCTATTCTACGGCCATTCTATAAAAGCAAGAATTGATTAAAAAAACAAAGTAAATTTTATAACCTATTGTGAGGGTACAGTAGCGCTAGGTTTTATTAACAAAACATTGCACCGGAGTACCTTTCTCAGCTAGAAATAAGTTACTTAACTTTTATAAGCGCAGTGTTGACTCTAATAAATGGCCAGCTAAAGGCAAGGAAGACATATAGTACTTAAATAAGGGCCGAGATTGATATACTCTACACTATATATAGTATAGTAGAGCAGTATTTGGCGCAACACGCCTAGTAGTAGGGTACACTTTATATTACCTTACCCATTAGCACACTTTAGGAATCCATATTAGAACCCATTATTTAGACTAGAAGGTTTATTATTATCTCTAGTTAATGGCGCGCATACTTAGGTTTGGTTACATTTTTGTCTTTCTTTGTTATCAGCATGGCTTTAACTTGAAAAGAAGAGGAGTAGATAAATAGCTTTTACTAGACCTTGTCACTCGCATTAGAGTACCTTATGCATATCGAAGAGCGTACTTAACTACACTTTTTGAAGAAAATAAATGACTCTAAAGAAAGGGGCTTTTATTTAAAAAGCAAATTAATCCTCCCCTACGCGTACTGTCCAAGAAACTATATAAATAGAAGGCGTTCTTAGGAAAAGCATGTCTACTAGAACTTAAATAAATACCCAAAGGAGCTTATTATACCTTCATGCTAGTCCTTAGCTCGGCATAAGTGCTATATTTAACTTAGTGATTACTTAAATAAAACATAAAAGCTAGAAGTACTGTATCTTTGTACTCTCTTTGTGAAAGATGCTTTGTTGGTAAACGCCTAGTAGTGCTATTCCCCCCAAAAGGACTCTCCCGCCTAGTTAAAAGGTATATACATGTAATGCTAGCTTATGTTTTGAATGCTGTAGGCTTGTAATTAAAGAATAAGTTTTCTTAAATGTAGAACTTATTGTTTTATCTATTACTTAACTACTTTGAAAGGGCATTCTATTTACATACATAAAAGATGCTCCTGGCCTAAGTAATTGGACCTAACACTTAAGGGGCCCCGTGTCCCGTATAACTGAGTGCTTTTACTTTTGCTAACCAGAAAAGGGCATTACTTCCTAGTTACACTTAATATTTTAGAGTTTTGAAGCTCTTGCCCATGCTCTTTATGAATCTCACCGGTGCTACCCGGCTATAACTTTTAGTATTTAAATTAAAAGTGAGTAAGATCCCCAAGCAATTTGTTAAGTAATACGTCCCATAAGGAAGGACGCACCTGCCACTTTTTTAGAACTATGCATTGGACAGCATAAATACCTATACTTTGGAAATACTGTTACTGAAAGGAGTACTGCCTTGGACTTGTAACTAAAATATAATAAAGAGCTGCAGCTTATCTAACTTAATATCACCTAATAGAATCTATAGCTACTTGATGGCTTCCTTAATAAATAAGAATAAAAAGTGTATTGCTAAATGACGAAGAATTGCAGGTAGAAAAGTACTTTCCCTTATAAATATTTCGCTTTATAGCATTACGCCCCCATTTATACAACTATAAATATTGGACACCCTATTACTAAATTGCTACTGAAAGGGAGTAAAGGCATACCCCTACAAGTATACACTTTGGTTACTACATAGACTACACCACGTAAGCGCGCAACTAGAAATAGAGCTAGTAAAAGATATATAATAAACATAATTATAGAATCTTCCATAAATGACGAGTAAGGTATAAATTATAAGCAGGAAGCATAGCTGTAGAGGATGCATTACATATAATCTTTTACTTACAATCCCTTTTATATTATTTTATTCTTAAAAGTGACCCCTGCACTTTCCTGAAAGAAAGGAGTATCCGTTTATTGCAAAAAAAAAAATCTACTGGGCAAGCTATAGATACACAAGTGCATCTTTCTCAAAAACTTCTTTATATGCTATTTGTAAAGGAAGAAATCCTTAAGAATGGCCGTGGAATTATAGAACTTGTACTACCTAACTTAGCTAATGGGTGATTGTCTACTACATTAGCTAGTAGCTAGCCCTTCTCACAGAGCAATAACGTGTGCGCACGAAGTTGGTTGCTTATCCTCTTTTAAGTGCTTTAATATTTTATCTAGTAAGATAGTTAAGGTAAGCAAGAAGTAAAGCCATGCCCCAGGTTATAGAAAAGTTATAATATACTTAAGACACAATTATTGGTAGCAAGTATCGCCTATTAGCTATTATACTTAAATGTGTTAATGCAATTGCTACTTGTGTACCTTATTTTATAACTATTAGTGCGACCTCTTTATGTTATGTTTGCGCTTATAAACAATAAAGCCTAATAATCTTGGTTATTTAAAATGCCTTTCTATCTATATGACCCTACCCATTTTATTGCTCTATTCTATAAAGTACCATAGATACCCATACTTATAAAGGCTATTTGTCCCGAAGAGTTACATATTGTATTTATTAGCTATCTTTAGCCGTGCCTTGTTGCATAATATAAATAGAATTATACCTTAGACCTTCTTGCCCTAATAAATATATACCCTCATTTAAGAAAAACTGGTTACTCTTTTAGCTTATAGAAAACTTAGCTACTTCAGCCTAAAGTACTCTAAAGGAAATATCTCTAACTCATAAGAGGGCCCATAAGAACTGTATACTTTATCGGCAACAAATTGTTAAGGAGACTCATCTGATAGTTAGCTTGTAGAAGAGGGCTCAAAAGGGCAGCTTGTGAAAGGAAAATTCCTCTAATTAAATTGGCAGGGCACTAGCGCATACTTAATAAATAACTTCTAATAACCAAGGGCTTTATCTTTATATAGTAGATGTATAACTATAGGCTTTAGATAACCTATTTTGCGTACTTACTTAGAGAATAAAGACTGATCTTTAAGTGTCCTGTCGAGTGCATTAATAAACCATTTTTAGGAATAACTCAAGTCATGCAAGAGTATTTATCTTCTCTTTAAGGCGCTACTTGTATATTTACTTGTATATTTACTTGTATATTATGGCCCTTTCTACCTTCTCTTCTACCAGCTATAGTTTATAGCAAGACCCGTGCACGTTAAATTGTACTTTATGAAAGTAGTGATCTTTACTTTAATTGTGCGTATAGAAAATATTTGCTTATGCTTTAAAGTCTCTCTGATGACATTTAGGACAATGTTAAGGTATGTATAGCCGCAAGGGAGTATTTTATGTACAATTTTTAGGCGTGCACTTTTAAGGAATCTTGCCCTATTTTCTACTGCGGTTGAGTAAATATGTTTTGGGAAAGTAATCATATCAAAGCATGTATAATAACCTAGCATTTATCGTAGAAACAAAACAAGCTGCAAGTGCTACTAGTTAGTTAAGTGAATTATTCTAAGGCTCCCGTACTTCTGTTACCAAAAAGATTAAGGGAAAGGGTATATTCATAAGGCAGTCGAGCACAAACTTGTATTTAATAAAGGCAAATACTTCAAAATATACTACTACGAGGTGCATACATTTTACTATAGAAAATGGGATAGTAAATAAATTTAAAGCAAAGGGCGCGCTAAAAGTATAAAACTTTAGGCAAATCAGTGTATTAAGCATTTTAGATTGCGCGAGCATAACTCCTTAAAGTAAAGTGCGGACGCGGCCCTATTTTTCTAACTTAGGTGTAAGTTATTTACTTCTTCCAAACCAGTAACATTTTATGCATAATTTGTTGGGCAACTTACTATATGTAGTACTTGTGAAATCTATTAAAATCTATTAGATAACTTAAGTAAGGCGAGTACTTTGGCATTATACCTTTAAGAAATAGGGCAGTAACCGGTGTGGTAGCATATATAGTAAAATATTAAAAAGGGCTCAGAACTCAGTTCACCCCTGATAGCTAATAGTCTCTAATATTTAATATTAAGGACTTACTCCTACTAAGTGCAATAACTCTAACATGCAAAGGCCACATAACCATAACAAAGTAAAGCGTCGTTATATTTAAGCAGTGCTTAGAGTAGCTCCATAAACGAGGGGTTATAACCAGGAAAAGGTTTGTTTTTGTATGACTTACCCGCTGGGTCTCATTTACCGTATAATATAAATATTATTTATTTATGCAAGCTAACTTATTATATGAAACTTAAGATATACCCGTAATAATTAATTAAGTACAAAGGCATTGCTCTAAAATAGGTAAAGAAGACATGTGTATAAGCCAATACAATAAGTAGCTGGCAAAGGCTTATCCCTTAAGAATTTGCAAAGACTAAATTATAAAATACAAGAGGCAGTTGAAGGTAAGTGTACTCTTTCTATTTAAGTAATTTAAAACTATAAGCTATAAATACTTAAAAGGACATGCTGGGCGGTAGAATGGGTATCCAAAAAAGATCTATTGAAGGCGGTAGGGTACTCGGCTATATAAAAGCCCTAGCATAATTTTCATAATCATAATATAAATATTCAGCTCCGTAAACTAGTAGCCTTCTAAAAAGGGACAGGTATTCGGTAAAGGACTCAACCCGGCATAACTTACGTATTTATTATGCTTTTTATAGATTTGTAGTAGATATCTTTTCTATTATGGAAACGGATATAGTTATAATCCAATCTTATACTTTCTTTTTTCTTAAAGTACAATCGTGGGGGGCAGGTTTTTGCCGCCGCTCTAAATTACATATATTATTTATATAGATTAAATTCTTACATCCCCCCCTAACATTAAAGGGAGCATTTGTCTAAGTTTACTTGGGCGTTATTCTTTGCTATAGTATTTGTGAGCTAAGGTATATTAAATAGCTTAATTATTTCAGAATTCCTTCTCGAAAGTGTACGTGACCAAATGTGAGGCCTACTAAGTCTAAAATATTTTACAGGGTTTGCTCTTGCCGAGATTGATATACTCTACACTATATATAGTATAG
>JAYMST010000060.1:0-15194 GCA_036897805.1 Plantago tenuiflora | reverse complement strand
TAAATCTGGAAGACTTTCCTGAATCCCGTGCGGGATTTGCCCGGGATGCTATGCTTCCCGGGATGGGCATGTCAATCCCGCCCAGGTTTCAAACCGCACCGGGATAGCAGGATCGCGCGGGATCTCGTCAGGATTGACAACACTGAGCAAACCCATGAGGGCTCCGACTCGATAGACAAAATATCATAACAACGAAACTTGTGGTATTCAAGGTAGCCCAAAGGATCAGAAATCTACCAATTAGTGATTGCGTCGTTACACATGGTAAGAGCAGTGCCATCCACGAATCAGCCAAAGGTGAGGATGGTTGGTCCGGGACATAGCTACCCCGGCCATTATGGCTCGATGAGGATGTTAATTGTTTAAATAGTTGTTTATGATATCCTACATAATTCCTCAATATACATAACAAGACACATTCTGACATGTTATGAGACCTTTGCGGTAATTGCTCTGCCTGAAACGGACAATACCAATGAGATGTGTGCGGAAAAATCATTGGTAACCCCATCGATTTGGAGGGTCAGGTCCCGATAAAGTAGTGGTTGAGTCGTTAAAACTTTCCATTGAATATTATAAACAAGGTAGATTGTTGGAGACATTTGTAGAGGAAGGATGTCAGCCAAAACTCAAGCTACTTTCAATACTCTTTCTTATATGGTTGGCTAGCTTAACTTACTCTTCGTGAGGACACTAGCTCAATGGGCAATATATCATACGAACGAAACTTGTGGTAATCTTGCTAGGCTCGGACCTCAACCGACTAGTGATTAGGTCGTTATAAATGATAAGATCAGCACCATCCACGAACCATCCAAGGGTGCGGATGGTTGGCCTGGGACATAGCCACCCCATCATTATGGCTCATTAGTTGGCGTAGATGCTTAAGGATTGAACAAGTAATGAATTGTTGTTAAGGCTGAAATTTGTTAATGACATGGCTGGATTTGTGTGTTAATGCGTGTCCTAAATTTTAGGATGAACAGATATAGTAGCAGATTTTATGGGGATTGTTATGAAATAAAATTTATTCTCCTTTCATTTGTATTAGCACGTGAAGACAGTGGTACGGGAGATGTTACATATTTCAGTGGTGAACCTGGAAAGTTATTTTAACTTAAAGACTTCCTAACTTTCCTTAAGCTTCCATTAAAAACTTAACAACTTTAACTATTTTGCCCTCCATTAAAAACTCACTGATCCGTAAAAGTAATGTTTTATCCCATTTATCAATTCTTATTCTCTTTAATACTTAATCACTACTTTATTCATTCGTATCTATTATTATACTTTATAGCCCACTTACCATTTTACCAACATATATCTCTCACACGATTATTTTAATAATTTTCCTAAATCCTAGATAAAGTAACTGCATATTAAGTCACTAATGGATTGTGGAGAAACATAAAAATTAACGAACTTCACAGAGCAATTTTGTGATTAAAAGACAAGCAAGCCTCGAAAACCAACTCACCAGAGGATTGAGATTCGTAAGACCCTTGCCAGCACCCGACGCAAAGAACAGCTCGTTCTGCATAAATTCCACACCGCCTAAGTAATACTCAATTTCGAACGGGTAAAAGAACCACTGAACCTTCATCCTTTTGGTCTTATCTCCATTTTGCCAAATCTTCAGAATCTTTCCAATGTGTGGTTTAGCTTCACCAGCATGCAAGTATACACAGTCGTACAATGCGTAATCCTCCCCGTCATAAGTAAATGACTCATAGAATTGGACATCTTTATTTTTCCCTCCCTTGCCTCTTTTTTTACCCCACCTGAATTCAAGCTGGACCTCAGGCTCCCCCACGTTTATCAAGGCTTGAGGAGAATCCATCCCTTCACCTCAACCTCGAAAATGAGGTCATCAGAGTAAACTATATGCATACATCAAATTAAATGCTGCGGATATACTAACATTCAAAAACTTGCAGGGTGGCTAAGTTGGTCAGTAAGGGAGGAAGAATTCCAAACCCCATTGGTAGCGAAATCATGTAATCATGTAATACATATCTCGAATAATATGATTCTTGCACAAATTTAACTTTCATCAAGTATAACGGAAAAGGAGGATCGGAGAAAATGTGAATTGCAACTGAAATTGAAATTAACGACAAGATTTTGTATAAATTGGATACCTCGAAGTAACGCGAGAGGTAGAAGACGACGAAAGCTTGACAAGACTAACCAAGTTCCGGCGAATGGGTAAGAGCGAATGATTGATTATACTAACTAGGGTTTGAGAGTGAGCTATTGCCCTATTTTGATTTATAGTATCATCTATCAGTTTCCTTTCCTGAAAAGGGAAGGGCGGTATATTGCAGAGAGTCAGATGCTGGTTGGGAATTTGCAAAATCCTCGATAATATATACCCACCCAGACCGAAAGTGGATTCAAGTGAGGAAAGGGGAAGCTGATCTGAGAATTTTCTGGTCTGGTCTTGCCCAATTTTGGAAGGTTTGGATTTATAAGTAGCTTGCTGAAACAATTTTTCGTTTCTTTTAATGTCAGAATCGATACATATTTAATATACGACTTTCCATCTCATTCTCAATTATGAGTAAAAGAACATACGATTTCGAGCAAAGGTGGGGACATTAGATAGGCTAGAGTGGGGAAGTCGAACATAAATCCAGTGGATGATTCTGCTAATGTTACTTCCCGCTAATGACAATACTTTTCGTTAAAGTTCTGACTTTCTTGTTGGGCGCTTGGAAAATCTCTCGTATTTGATGCTTATTTGGGACTAATGATGTTCAAGATTAACAAAATAGTGCTTTAAAGTGACACGTGTATTCGTGTGGAACGACTGGTTACTGATGAAAAAAAATTAAGATCCCCGTTCCAATCTCGAAAAGTAAACTCATATACTATAATTCCCCCCCCCCCTCCTTTAAGCTTAAATTCCTGGCTCAGGTTATGGGCACGGATAGCCACACTGTGTCTGGAAAAATTATAAATAATAAAAACTGGGCATGTATATCGGGTACAATGGTACGTAACACCACGTATTTGAAACAACAATTCTATTTTTTCATAAGATTGTTCAAATGTAGTAACAAAACATTATTGCTTTGAGTACTAGTGTAATATCATACATCTCACATATGCTAAGAGCGTGTGATGAATGATATATAAGTAGGTCATCATAAACACAAAGTAAATCGAGGTGATTTCAACGGCAAATGTGTGTGGGTGTGAGCCCAACACGAAAAATATCATACTAGCATGATGTGTATGGTCCGAAATATGCGTAATTGCATCGTACTAGAGGGTTAGGTTTTGATAGATTGGTGTCCATGATGTTACAAATGATCGTCTCCAAACTTGAAATGGATGAAGAGACGCTCGCCATATATAATCATTTGTACAACATATTTAACAATTATAATTTCTTTTTAAAACGCATTTTGCATGGACGAACAAGAGAATAACAACATTGCCCATGGCTTACGCAGTATGGGGTTATCATTAAAAAAAAAAGAGGTTGTGTTAATCGAGAAAAATGCATCTCACGTTATTTGCCTTGGGGCTGAACTTGCACATACTAGCTCTTGAAATCACTAAAATTCATGTCTCGTACAATCGGAGAGTGGTTATATGTATACCATTTATCCCACATACTTTTAAAATATGCGAGATATATGTAGGGTACAATCTTACCCTAAAATCCCTAATGCCCTAGTTGAGTTTTAAAGGGGTTACATGTTGTTGCATGTTTTAAGACCAACAATCAATGCATGACTCTAAATGTGGCTCCCACAACCCATATATCATGGCAATGTTAATCCATGCAGTTCCGAATTATTTCACTTTCATACCACTTATAACGACCCAACCACTAATGTAACGGATCCGGACTATTGGACCGCACGAGGTCAATTAATCATACTGACCACAAACGTCTTATTGGTATGTCACTGTCTCCTTTGGACATTGAGCTACATGGCTTGCTTTTTAAATCTCCAAAATGCCTTGTACCATATAAGAGTGTTGGTCTACATGTATACCATATATCCTATTTGCATTTAATCGATGTGGATTGTGGGGCAGTACACTCATCACCTGCCCGCTACTTACTCACATGCCTCTTCTCATTCAACGTGTCCGTACGCCTTATAGGTTTTGTCGCGTGAAACCTTGGGCTCGGAAGAAGTGAGGGAGTCCTCGATTCGACTACAAATGACGGGCATAAAAAGTACTTCAGTAAAGTAAATCTAACCTTAGAATTATTATTATCCGTTTAAGAAAAAGGTGGGCCAATATGACAGTAGAGAACAAATAGTAATCAATATTGATCATGAAGGTCCGATTTTGGTCCACCTGGCCGGATTATCTTTTTATCGTATATATTGTTCTATATACTTAGTAAAGAAAAAGAGAAATATCAGGGCGGTTTATCATACGGTTTCAGTGGCCAACTTTCCATTCAAATTGAACTGCTAACTCACCATTTAAATTTTATCCAACCCAACCAACCTGAGATATAATAAAGTTGACGGGCGAATCAGAAAGAACTGGATAAATATATTTGAATTGGCGATGACTTACTGAGTTACTGGTATCTCCCTCCATAACCTAGATTCCCTATAAAAATTGCAAGTTCAAAACGTACCTCCTACAATTCCTCAATTGAAGATTCCAAATCCCTAAATTGAAATGACTGAGTGTTGAGCCTAGTTCGAAACGATAATCCTCAAGCTGGAGTTCACCGGATAATCGCCCCACAAGCTCGAGGAAATACTGCAATGGATCCCGACTCACCTCGTGCTCGCATTAATCAGGTTCCTCTCTCAAAACCTCACTTATCTATCCCCATTTTTGAGTTTAGGTGCCATATATGACCCTGGATGCCTATTCATGTGGGTTCGTGTTTCGTGGATAATTTGTCCGTCTGCTTTGAATAGAGTGTACTTATGCAAGATCCTAATCCTGAAATTTTGAATTTTGGATTAACAGTTATTCAAATTTTGAATTTAAGGATCCTACTCAATTGTCTTTTAATTCTGAAACTGTCCTGCATTTCTGTTCTGGTCGAAGGGTAATGCACTGGCAGCAAGTGCTGGTGGATTAAGGTAGAAAGTTAACCTTTTGATAATCTTGCCTGGATTTTTTGCAAATTGCAGTTCTTTGCGTCTAAAAAGAAGAGGAAGACTCTGTCACCAGCCTCAGTATCCAAGACAGCAGAAAAAGATGCTAAAGATCGAATCGCCAGCTCTCCTAGTGCTAAAGGTTCCTTGGATAGTTTCTTAGTGAAGTCGCAGGAGGGAGTTTCTCCTGCCAAGTCGCTGAATCCGGGCTTTAATTTTGAAGCTAATAAAGGGAAGGTCAAGCGAAACCTGACTCTAGAAACCGGCATATTATCTATAAATGATAACAAGGATGTTTCTCCTGTCAAGCACTCAATCCCGGTTATAATCATGAAGCGAATATAGTGAAGATAAAGCGAAACCTGACCTTGGAAGCTGGTATATCATCTGGAAATGATAGCAAGAATGTTTCTCTTGCTAAGTCACTGAATCCACGTTATAATTATGAAGCTAATAAAGTGAATGTTAAGCGAAACCTGGAAATTAACACATCATCCAGATATGATAATGAGGTTGCATGCTTCTTGAACCAAGGACGATCACACTGTTATCAAGCTTCTGGAGTAGCTGAGGGAATACAACCTGCATTGTCATCCGATGCAGGTATTGTTGCAGCAGGTGTCCAGAAAGTTGCCTCAGAGTTTCATGACGCGTAAGATCCTAAACCTTCTGATTTTGTCAATGGCCTTTCATTACGCTGCAGGTAATGCTGTTAGTAAAACTGGCTCTAAATTGGTCTACATTTTTCATATTACTTCCAGTAAATTCTGTGGGTATTAGTATGGGAATATTTCACTGTAACACCCAGCCACCTTATACTTGAATGCCTTCGACGCTTAGTCCTCCTAAATATTTACTTTTAGTAGTTATCTGCCAAAACCAGGAGGTGTGACAACATACAACCTCGGGTCCGAACAAGATATTATTTAAGCATATCTTAGAGCTTGCATGGAATACTCTGAATACCAAAAGTGAGGTCTAAATGAAATAAATAGCCAACACTAGAGGTGGAAAAATCTAAAAATATCCATAACTATGTCAGATACTCATACGCAGACTTTTGTTTTAAATTTTTGTTTCTTGCTGCTGAATATAGAATTGTATTACCAGTCAAGGAAGTTAAGGATTTAAGCCTAGTAAGAATATGTGAGCATGCCCAAAAGTGAGATGGCAAAGCAGTGATTCCACATGAATTAATATATACTGTAGATTTTCCTTTGCATATCACTGCCTGAGAACTGTAACCCTCCACCTTTTACAGTGGGATACCATCGAGTGTTAGCTTGATGTCAGATTCAAAGTCACTTAAAAGGCATGGGAGCCCGCCGATCTTGCTGCAGGAGGAGAGGTCACCCAAGAGAAGGTATTGTGGGACTGGGGCAAATCAGCCTAACATTCAGAATGAATTAACTTCATCTTCAAAGGCCATCCAGACTTCCATTCATAACGGATCTACACATCTGGATTTTAAATGTTCGCAAAAGGTATATAGCTGTAATATTGCTGTGCATATCCTCAATCAGTTTGTCTACCATGATTTGACCTTACATGTTGACAGGTTACGATAACTGGAAACACATTGACATCACAAGCAAGTTTGAGAAAGTGCGATTCTTTATCTGTGACTCATACATCTGCCTGTGAGACACCTGGTACTCTCACTAACAGAATTGGATTTGGAGAAACTCTCCGGTCAACAAATAAGTGCTTTTCCATTTCACCGGGTGAATCATTTTGGAGAGAAGCGATTCTAGTTGCTGACGGGTTGATTGCTCCTTGTGACCGTCCTACTTACCATGGTGCTGAAAATATTGAATCCTTAAAGCTTGATTATGGGAGTGGGACTTGCAATTCAAATAATAGGAGGGAAGGAGAATGCAACAATTTATTGGATAAGACTCCGCTCGCTGTTGGAGGCACAGTTTGTGATGTCGAGTCTGCATTTGATTTAGGGGTACAGTCAAATCATCGTAACGATTTGAACAAAGAAGCGTCACCATTACCAGTCAAGCAGTTGGATTTTTGTTTGGAGGGAAAAAGTTGTTATCAGGATACATCAGATGCCAAACTTGGTATCTTGCCAAGCAAACAAGATGCACCTTCCCATCATTTTAGGTTACAGAACAACGACCTCATGCATGAAAGCTACATAAATAAAGATAGCAGCCGTTTGCCTGATCCCCAAAGAAAACCTTTTAAAGTTGTTTTTTCCAACAAAAATAGAGACTCTCTGTCTTTGGATCCCGGTAACACTGTGTCTGATGAACTGGATAAAGGCTCTGTTGGTGCTGCGGGGTTTGATTCAAAAAACAACTGTACTCCATCTAGTTCTTATTTAGTGAAGGATTATCTGGGTCTTGATAATTGGCTTCCTCTGGAGATTTGCAACGTATACAAGTAAAAGGGAATACTGAAACTGTACCCATGGCAGGTATATCTATCACAATAGGCTAATTTGATCCATTTTGACTTTTTATGTTACTTTGCTGGGTATAATGCGTAAAACTGCAAAATGGGTTTATTTCCATACACAATCTTGTTATTTGTTGAATAACACACATGATATATGTTGAAAATGTGAAATGAAATCTCGTATAGAACTTTGCTTAATGACTGCTAAACAAATGCTTTGATCCATTGACATACATATTGATGCCTTACTGTCCTAGCTGGTGATTCTGTGTAATAATATTTTCACTAAAAGCGATAATTGAAATGGTCACTAATGGATTGTAAAGATAGGCGGACATCTTAAGAAAAAATTATGGTGATCTCAATTAGGATGATAGGTCAAAGGAGCCCTTCTTTTCCTTCTACTATTAGGGGCAAGTTGAAGATCAAGATTTTGGGTGAAATTGACTGTTAGGGTTGTTCTCTTTTCGCTCAATCTAATCCCTATGAGTTTCATAGATAGTGGCTCAAGCTTTTGCCAAAGTTAACACCTGTTTTCACCATGTTTAAATCAGAACTTTTCCTTCTCCAGGTTGATTGTCTCAAGGTGGAAGGTGTTTTGCATAACAGGAACCTTGTATACTGTGCATCTACAAGGTAAATATATGTTAAATGAGTAAGTATAGAATACTGATCAGCCCTTTGTATACTCCACATGCCAAATACTTGACTTCCAATAATCTGGCATCGTATCCTACCCTGCTGTAAGTCAAAAGTTTCTGCATGAGTCCGTACTGTTTATCAACCTAGCTTTTCTTTTGCATTATTTATCATTTGACATCAATAGATTAATATGTCAAAGATGCGTATGCTCAGGTAGATGTATACTTGGTATGTAAGTCTCGAATCAAGAAAATTGCTTGTGATGTTTTGGTCAGCTGCGATGTTTATTTATATATGCAGCAGTGAATGAGTAAATGAGATGAGTTAGTTGAGCAAGGAAAATGTAAAAACTGCAAAGTTGTCCTAGTTAGAATTAATCCTCATCTAAGAGCTCAAATGAGGTCTATTTGATGATTACATTGTGGTTTGTCTAATTCACATTCTTGGATAAGAAGCTTGGTCATTCCATAAAAGAATGAGAGGAAGTCTAGAGGAAAATTGTCAATTTGTCATGTCCTAACTCAAAATTTAAGAAAACTGGCATATGGAATTTGAGAAGTAGAAGTATGGGCTAATTACATCTCCTTTTACGTTATCCGTGGAATTCATTTGATGGCTTTAGGAGGGTATCGTGGAGTTTTATCCTGGACTGTACTTTTTTGGAGCCTGTGGAAGGAACAAATTTTTAGATGAATCAAAATGGTTTAATGTTGAATTATCAGTTTGGTTTAATGATGGAATTTGAGACCGTTGCCTGATGTTTATAGTTTTATCTCCAAAATGGTAAATTTCCGCCCTATGATTACAATGGCAATTCTTACAATCCTTCTTAGTTCCTGCTATTGTTGATTTAATTCTATCATAGTTAACCTGGGTTCATGTCCCCTCATGCTCAGTTTCTTTGGACAATGTTTGCCTTGTGCTAAAGTTGTACTTTAGTGATTAAAGCATCTGTCATTGTTGTTATAGTGCTGGGAAAAGTTTTGTTGCTGAAATTCTAATGCTATGAAGAGTCATATCAACCGGAAAAATTGCACTTCTTGTGCTTCCTTATGTATCTATCTGCACAGAAAAGGTATGATGGCTTCTTTGTTTACCTAGAACATTCTGACATTCATTTGACACTCTTATCTATTCAATCTCATCTTGTAAAATGCAGGCAGAGCACCTTGAAGTTCTTCTAGAACCAGTTCACAAGCATGTCCGGAGTTATTATGGAAATCAAGGTGGTGGTGCCCTTCCCAAGGATACCTCTATAGCTGTCTGCACAATCGAGAAAGCTAATTCCTTGATTAACCGGCTGCTGGAAGAGGGTCGTTTGTCGGAGCTTGGAACTATTGTAATTGATGAACTTCACATGGTATTGCATTAAGTTTTCCCAAGAGCAATGTTCACTGCCTCGGTTCTTGTTGTTTATACTTGAATGATATTATGTGGTGATGGCAGGTCGGTGATCAGAGTAGGGGTTATCTATTAGAACTACTACTGACGAAGCTTAGGTATGCAGCTGGCGAAGGCAACGTGGGCTCTTCTAGTGGAGAAAGTTCAGGGACGAGTAGTGGGAAATCTGATCCTGCCCGTGGCCTACAAATAGTTGGTATGAGCGCAACATTGCCAAATGTTGCTTCTGTTGCTGACTGGCTTCAAGTAAGCAGTAATACTAATGAAAAATGTTGAACTGTTTTAAGGATTGAAGATTCGTGCTTTTATGTAATTTATATTTCGGCCATGATTCTTCCTTCTAAGATTCTTTACCATGGTCAAAGGAGTTCCATACAGTAGATCATGTGGCATTTGTTTGTTAATAAATGTTAATGCAGCTCAAATTGACATAATATATCTTAATATTGTCAAGAGTGGAGATTTTAAAGACATGCCTGTAAATGATTCAAGTTTGAAAAATATCCACTTATATCATACCTCTCATGCATAAAGTTATACACGGTGACCGATTTGTGTCAGTTCCTGTATTGATAAATTGATCTACCTTTTATTTTTGTCTTTCAGGCAGCTCTTTACGAGACAGACTTTCGGCCTGTTCCATTAGTGGAATACATTAAGGTTGGTAGCATGATTTATAACAAAAACATGGAAATTATCAGGACAATTCCTAAACAGGCTGACCTTGGTGGTAAAGATCCTGATCATGTAGTTGAACTCTGCAATGAGGTTTGTCTTGTCCATTCTTTTGTCTGTAGGCTACAGTTGTACCCTCCTTTTGGTTGCATAAACTCCTAATACTTTTAGGTTGTACAAGAAGGCCACTCTGTGCTTATATTTTGTTCCAGCCGTAAAGGATGTGAAACAACTGCGAAGCATATTGCAAAGTTTCTCAAAAGGTTTTCAGGAAGCCCTCGCAGTGATCAAAGTGGCATTTTTGATGTTTCTTCTGCAATTGATTCCTTGCAAAGATCCCCCGCTGGACTAGATCCTATATTGGAAGAAACTATTCCATTTGGAGTTGCCTACCATCATGCTGGGCTCACAGTATGTTTGCTGCGTTTTACTGTCTTAAGTTTGTTTCTGCAGTATCTAAGCTCCAGTTAATTCTTGATGTCGTAATGATAATTTTATCTTTGTTGTAAAAGGTTGAGGAAAGAGAGACTGTTGAAACATGTTACGCAAAGGACTAGTTCGTGTTTTGACTGCTACATCAACCCTAGCAGCCGGGGTTAATTTGCCTGCACGGAGAGTTATATTTAGACAACCGCGCATTGGTCGTGATTTTCTTGACGGCACAAGGTATAAGCAGATGGCTGGACGGGCAGGTCGTACGGGTATAGATACAAAGGGAGAGAGTGTACGTCTATTTGTTTGCGGTCATATTTCACCTTCCAGGCTATTCTCCTATTAACTTTTCCAGTTTATCTTGTTTCATGGCTTTTCATTCCCATTGCATAGTTACATCTATTTATCTTTAGCACCTAGATTTCCAATGCAGATGGCCATCAAATCAAGTTTCTGCTGGCCAATTTCATAAAAAATGAAAAACAACTTACGAATGTTTTTGCTGATAAAACATGTTTGTCTTAACAGGTGCTAATTTGTAAGCCAGATGAGGTCAAGAGGATACTGTCACTCCTTAATGACACCTGCCCTCCACTTCATTCATGCTTGTCAGAAGATAGAAATGGAATGACCCATGCTATATTGGAAGTTGTGGCAGGAGGAATGGTTCAAACTGCTAGTGATATTAATCGGTATGTAAGGTGTACACTTCTGAATTCAACCAGACCGTTTGAAGCTGTTGTGAAATCTGCTCAAGATTCTCTTCGATGGTTATGCCATAACAAGTTTCTAGAATGGAGTGAAGAGACCAAGTTATACACTAGTACTCCCCTAGGCCGGGCTTCTTTTGGAAGTTCTCTATGTCCGGAGGAATCACTTGTAAGAATCTCACGATGCATACTTACTGTCTGTAATAGACACTCCTGGTTTTATGAGCCTTCAATAGCTTATCTGAGCCTGTCTACCTGAGTGTGCATTTTCAAATTTAAATTCATTTTAATAGGAAATGGTTTGGACAATCAGTGAATTTTTATTCTTGTTTACTGCTTAGATTGTGCTGGATGATCTTAGGAGAGCAAGAGAAGGGTTTGTATTAGCCTCAGATTTGCATTTGGTATACTTGGTAACACCAATAAATGTTGATGTGGAACCAGATTGGGAACTTTATTATGAGAGGTTCATGCAACTGTCTTCTCTAGATCAGGTACTGGCGCTTCTTTTCTCATTTTCTTTTGTACATGATGTCCAATTTAAGGGTCCTTTGGTGAGTTCATGTTATTGTGTTATTAGGCTGTTCTGCAGCAGCTCAAGATTCCACTTCAGCGGATCACTTTTGATTTTGGGGTTTTTCCCTCTTTGGTCTTGACTCGAATATTGCTCTCAAAAATTGCTTTCATGTTAGTTATTATCATTTGTAGCCATATTAGCATGGTTCAAAATAGTGTCTTTCCTTGTCAGGAGCAGTACTGGTGATTGCTCTGCGAAGTGTTTTGTGAAAATGGGAGTATGTTTTAGATTATAAGTTTATCTTGATGGTGTTAGATAATGTATTTAGCTATCAACTATGCATGGTAGGATTAACCTCAAGCAATCAATACATGATTATGGGTGTTTATTTTTGGAATTCGGGATTTTTCTTCTTAAAATCAACTACGCGATGCAGTCTGTTGGAAATCGAGTTGGTGTACAAGAACCCTTTCTAATGCGCATGGCTCATGGCGCGCCTCTCCGGGCATCACACAGATCCAGGGTTAACCCAAAAGGCTTTCAGG
This sequence comes from Plantago tenuiflora, assembly GCA_036897805.1. Lineage (NCBI taxonomy): Eukaryota > Viridiplantae > Streptophyta > Magnoliopsida > Lamiales > Plantaginaceae > Plantago > Plantago tenuiflora. The sequence goes on along the minus strand of JAYMST010000060.1, from coordinate 2,767 downwards.
GAAACAATGATCAGAAAGCTGGGGTGTCATCCCATGGGATGCTCTCTGAGGAACAGATTCTTAGAGTCTGTAAACGGTTCTATGTTGCTCTTATATTGGCAAAGCTTGTGCAGGTAATTGTTTTTGTATTCTAAGGATCTCCGCACGACACACATGGACACACCTATATACTTGTCAATCGACCTGCCGAGCTTGGGATGACCCATTGTATTTCTATGTATGAATTTAATATGCATGATAATACTTGCATAGTTTGCATTCACATGTATATTTAAGTTTGCTCTTCTATCAGAGTGCCAGAATTCCTTCACCCAATTACAAGAACAATTCCATATTTTGATTTTCCATGCACTTCAATCAATTTTTCTTTCTTTTTTTTATCATTCTGCATTATTCTTATAAATACGTTGCTTTATCATGTGGATTCTGATTTTGTGACTAATGAGGTACTCGTGTGACATGGTGTAGGAAATACCGGTTCCTGAAGTTTGTGAAGGTTTTAAAGTTGCTAGGGGAATGGTCCAGGCCTTACAGGAAAATGCCGGACGATTTGCATCTATGGTTTCTGTCTTCTGTGAGAGGCTTGGTTGGCATGACCTAGAAAGTTTGGTTGCTAAATTTCAGAGTCGGGTTTCTTTTGGCGTTAGAGCTGAGATTGTAGAACTTACTGCCATTCCTTATGTTAAGGTTTGCATTGATCTCTCATTTTGTTATTTACAGTTATTATAGATCAATCGTTAAACTGCTGTGTATTTCCAGGGTTCACGAGCTAGAGCACTTTACAAGTCTGGTTTGCGGACACCTCAGGCTATTGCTGAAGCATCCATTCCTGAAATTTTCAAAGCACTTTTTGAATCTTCTTCTTGGACAGATAATGGTAAAATAATCATGTCATGTCATTTATATTTTTATGCTGATCAATGATCTATTAGAGAAAGTTGCAAATTGTTACAGTTGATAATCACTCTTTTTCTTCTCGGTACTACTTGTTAAACCCTCCAATGAATCTTTAATTCATGGTGTAGGAGTGATCAGTTGAGCTCCCTTCTAATCCGTCATTTTTTGTGTTACAGTTGTGCTCCTTAGTTCTTTTTTGGGGGGGTTGGGGGTTGTCGGGTAATTCAATATGCTAATTGCTAAGTCAGTGGCAAGTATGGCCTGGGTTGAGGTTCTTGCTTAGTTTAGTTAATGAATATGTTCCGCTTCCTGCCTCCTTAGTTCCTCAGTAACTGACTATATGATCCTTGGTTTCTTGAATGCTATTGAAGGCTCAGGCCAAAGGAAACTACAAGTGGGAGTCGCGAAGAAAATTAAAAACGGTGCCCGCAAAATTGTATTTGAAAAAGCCGAAGAGGCAAGAGTTGTGGCATTCTCAGCATTTAAATCTCTTGGACTCGACATTCCACAGTTCACTTGCCCCGTACTACCTGTTGCTGGGAACAGCGTTCCCAAGAAGGAGTCATCATTGTCTTCTGGAGAGGAGTCTACCAGTAGCTTTGCTGGCCTTGCACGTATAGAGCACCCTTTAGATGCTTCATCGTCTGAGGACAGGTTTGAGATTGCTCGATTTGTTTCAGATATCCAGGGAGTAAAATCGGCAGATGCAACAGATGTTTTGGGATCATCATTGAACCCAAAAGGAGCAGGGAAACCACCGGATAATATAATTGGGAACAAATCTGATCAACTTGATGAAGGAATAAATACCCCTAATAATAAGTTCAATGTGACAGTTCATCACATCAGTGAAGCAGATAGACCATCCCTTCCTCCATTAATTAATGCAACGGGTGTAGAAAACCATTCAAAAAGTCCTGTTGTGGAGCAGCAGATATGCACGGGAATCACAGAAAAGGGTCCCAGGTATGCAGCTAGTTTTCCTGGTGGACTGGATTCCTTCTTGGATCAATGGGATGCAACTCCAGATTTCTTTTTCGATATCCATTTCAATAAGAAATCTTAACTTAATTCTCGTGCTCCATTTGAAATCAATGGCATGGCTATTTGCTGGGAAAACTCTCCCGTATATTATTTGGATATTCCCAAGGACTTGCTCCGTCGTACCAGCCAAGGAAACAATCATGCTACAGAAGGCAAGGATGTAATGTCACCAAACATACAGGTGGAGTTAGCCAAGAAGCGTTGGACTAGGATAGGGAATGTACTTGGTAAAAAGGATGTAAGAAAGTTCACTTGGAACTTGAAGGTTCAAATTCAGGTGCTCAAGCTTCCTGCTGTCTCTGTTCATAAGCTTAGCAGCCGGCATAGTGGAATCAAGAGTCTGGGCTTGGAACTTATTGACAATGTGTATTTCATGTTTTCTCCTGTCTGCGTAAAGAATGCGATTGATGTATCAACTATAGCATGGATCCTTTCACCGGATGATGAGAAAAGTTCTTGTCCTAACTTGGAAAAGGTAATCTCAATCAATTCAACAAAATTAAACCTTTGTGTGCATCAACTCTATGTTCTTGATCCATTTCTATTGACTATCTTCCGCCAGAATTTGTATTGTTCATCTCTACCTATGAACAATTGCTTCTCTTTTGGAGAGGTTTTGGTAAAATCAGTTTATCTGATCTGCGTGCCAAACAGAATATTCTGTTGTTTATTTGCATACCATATTTCCCAGATACCGAAAACCTACTGTAGATGTGTTTTGCTAACTACTCACTTGTTTTTGTACTTTCCCTTCTGACACGCATCTGAACTTTTCTCCTTACTTTTCAAGATTTACCAGGTTTTAAACAATACCAAACCCTGTCTA
>JAYMST010000059.1:0-15327 GCA_036897805.1 Plantago tenuiflora | reverse complement strand
CTATTTACGCCATAAGGAGACAAAAACATACAGACCCTATATATATATATATATATATATATATATTATGTATAGCTAGCTGCTTGCATAAAAAAAGGAAATTCCTGGGTTACGTCTGTCTAGCCCAATAGAGTAAAGCTGCTTTTACCTCCCCTAGAAACTGTTAATAAATAAATATGTATCTTTCCGCTATATGTTATTATGCAAACTTCTTTGTTCATTTGGGGTGATAATACATCTTCTACTTAAATAATTTGTACTTCCACTTAGTATACTACCATAATCTAGAAGGCCCAAGGTGGCAAGAAAGCATGCCTTCCTTATATTTAGATTATACAAGCTTATATTTATACAAGGCTAAAGTATACCGGCGCAAGGGAATAGCCTAATAATTAGATGTTAACACAAAGCGCGAGTTATAGAAAGAAAGAAGAAGTACAGGCTTTTGCCAAAGAATTTTATTTTTTTTTTTTAGGCACATAATTTAACAAGGCTCAAGGAATAGATCTATACTTATAGTACCTAGCTCACTACATAAAATTATATTTGGACTAGTGGACTAGCACTTGAGCATGGTAAATATTATTAAAGATCACTTTAAGATATAACATATGCAGTAACTCTAAGAGAAAGCTTAGTCCTAGATAACATAGTAAAAGGGACAGATACTTTTATCTCGCTTAAGAAATAACTTGGAATCGCTGCTCTTTTTCTTTTAGGTAGAGTTTATAGTGTGCAGCGCGTGCTTCTATAGCTAGTGCATTCTTACCAGTGAGTAATTAACAAATATTTCCTCCGTAAAGTAATAACTTTTTTACAGACTCCCTTCTAGTACATTAACTGTTAGGAAAGCATCTTTATACAGCTCTCCTTTCTCACCATTTATTAGTATGCATTTACCAAGATAAGGCCAGGATCGTTTAGTTTTATACAATTACAAGCCATATTTTATAGAGCTTTTTCAACATACACAAGAGAGGGTCTCTATCTATATAATAGTTAAAATAATTAAACCACAGGAGCAAGGTCCCCTATAAAAAACGGAAAGCACATGTACTAATAAATTTATGTCGTGTAGCATTCTTTTTCACCATTTCAAATGGGTTCGTCTTTATATAAGTATACTCCTTAGAGTTGGTTATAGCACTATTGTAAAATTACACGTTTGTTTATAGAAATAAGTTATTATCTACAAGTCTACAAGTCTTAAAAAGTAAGGGTGTCTTAATCTAATGTACTTAATGCGCTTTCCCTTATTTATTATTAAAGTATTTATAGCTGTGGTATCCTAGTAACCTCCTTCTCTTAAATCTCTTAAAACCAGACCTATGCTTAGAGTACCTATAAGGCCTAGCTATATAAGATGGCTTAATTTATTTAGGGCTTCCTTTTCCAAGATATGTGTAGTCAAGTGCAAGCTCTATTAAGCAAGATATTTTATAAGACTTTAATACAGCGCTCTAATAAAGGTGTACTTATCACAAGCATAATCAAGGTATAACGCCAATGATTGCAGTCTATTTATCTTGACAAGACGTTATACTTCCGTTTATAGGACTTAGGCAATACTAAAGCGCAGTATATATATAAAGAAAGTCGTAGCCATATTCAAGCGAGTCTACTAGAGTAGTAGTACCACCTTCCCCAATAAAAATTAGGCAGTACATTTTGTGTTAGGCTTTAGATTTAGTTAGAATATTATATATTATCATAAAAAGCAAGTTAGGGCTAGTGAGCCTACTCTCCTTGAGTCACCAAGAAGCAAGAAGAAATAACTTTTCACATACATTGCGTGCGCTTAGTTAAGGTAACTATGTATACTGTGATAAGGCATATAGTTCAGAGTTGTTAAAGACAAGATTAAAGTAGTTCCATTCAAGCGTAAACTAGAAGACTCCTTAATTATAATTAGGGCTTAACTTAAAAAGATATTTTCTATTCAATCTCGAGCAATTAACACTCATAGTACCAGTTTCTTTGCCAAAAGTACCTACAAGGCACGCATATTTACAGTACTCTTAATAGAGAATTTTAGGTAGTCATAATTAGCCGGTTTCCCCTTTAGTAAATAAAAGGAGCTTTCTTCTTTGTCTATAAAAGTCTATAAAAAGAGCCCAGAGAAAAAGAGTAACTTATATAAGGGAGGTGTGAGAAAGGATATTACTTAATTTATATAAACTAAACCTGAGCTATTTTTACTAATAGAGCATTGCTCGGCGAGGGCTTGTAGGAGAGCCATTATTGCTTCCTAGGTAATTGTAGCCTAATACTTTTCTAACATGTGCTAGTGGGTACCATATATTTTATTAACTTATTAACAAATAAAGCCTTAAAACAAGAGTTATTGATGCTTTGGCATGGATATTTTCTCTTATGCTTGGCCCTTTCCGCATGTTTCATATAAGTAAATATGACCTCTCTGTCTTTATCTTTTTCCGCCTTTATTTAAGGTATAATTCTAGATTTTATAAGAGTCCAATTATTTGTTAGTCGTGTTAGTAAAGTATATATGAAGGGAAAGATCTATTACACGCTTGGGTTTACTCATTTTTTACTAGAGTAACAAGGCGCAGATATAATTATAATAATAACTCATAACTGTCATATAGCGGGAGCTCTTTTAGTAGGCCAAATAGAAACGCATTGTTAGTAGCCGTAGCATCTACACCCCCCCCAAGTTCTAGGTAATTAGGGTATTTTAGGGTTTCCTAGTTAGCACCAGTATAGGAGTAAAATATAAAATAGTAAGTAAACGGGAACTAGTAATAAATAAAGGTTAATGCTAGAACAAGTGCGTACTTATAACTTATAATAAGGGACTTAACTACCTACTAGAGAGCATGAAAAAGAACCTTTCCTATTAATTACCTAGCTATGTATAGTTGCTCTATTAAATATAACATAACCCTGGCAGGGAACAATTTTTGCCAAATTCAATAGAGTATAAAGAGCTTTTCCTTATAGAACTAATATTATCTTAACACTTACGAATTACACTTCTTGCACCAGATAGATCAACTAAAACTAAAGTAGTAGAGCTTAGATTACATTATTCACTTAAAAGAAACCTAAACATACTAGACCATTGTAGGGGTACCTTCTTACATCCTTTGCTAGTAGTAGATTATAGAGTATACTACTGAGTTGGGCTAATACACGAGTTAATTCCCTTAATGAATCCCTGGCAAGTGTACTTCCAAGTAGATTAATAATAGGGTCTTTGATATTTAGCTTTAAGTACTTTTTATGTTTAAATAATTAATATAATTAATTACATTTCTCTCTTTAAAGCTATAACTCTAGAAATGGTAGGTAATGTATAGTGTATTCCAAAGGCCTGTACAAGGAGTAGCCCTGCTGATTTCTTCACTTTACCAAGGGCACAGATACTTAATTAAAGGTATAGATACATGAGCACTCTCTTCTAGGCATAGATAATATAAAGCATTTTTAGTCTAGGAAGTACAAGATTAAGTCTACTAATAACAAGCCTTCTTGCCTTTCAGACTATAGTTAAAATTAATCAAGTAGGTATCCGTTCTTTATTTTTCAATGTGCTTTAAGAGTCTTTTTAGTGCTACCGCTTCTTAGGTATACTGGAGTTGTTGCTAGGTATATTTACCATAAAGTTCTTATAAAAATGGGTAGGCGCTAGCTTTTATACTTTCTAGCTTTAATAAATAAGATTGTATAATTAATAGAAGGCTTAAATATCTAGATTAGGTTTTGCCCCTTTGGCTAAATATAGAATATGGATTACTTGCACTTAGAAATAATGTACTTAGGTCATAATGAAAATATTCCACTAAATAGCTTAAGTACAGTCCCAGAGAGTTGACCCTAGCATTCTTATAGGTTGCGAAAGGATTATTACAATTAAGTACATAGACTCTCCAGTATGCCCAGCTCTTATAGAAAGCATAGAAACAAGGAGATCTAAAAGTGCCCCCCCCCGAATATCTAAAGACTCTCTAATACTAGCAGTTATGGGCTAAGGAAAGGACTTTGCTATATTTACTTGATAGAATTTGCAGAATTATTATATGTACCCCACTATGATTTTACAAAGACCTACTCTAAGTCTTATTTTTTATAAATATTTATAAATAAGAAATAATAACTTTTTTTTAAGTTTATGCTATAAACTAGTAGACTCCTTAGTTTATCTTGTGTTAAGTACTTTGCTTTTGTAATTAATAACAAGAGGGACTAGTAATGCACTCCCACTTTGAAGAGAGCCCCCACGGTAATTAAGTAAAATTGGAATCTTAAGGGTTAACTTTGTTTTGTGCATAAATATAAGCCTAATCCTGTGCCAATAAGGAGAGCAACCACTTGCCGTAGCGCAGGGTGTAGTTACAATTAGATATTTATCCTTTCCTTACTAAGCACTTAAAAGCAAATAAGTCTTCAGCTCTTTTGGCACAGCTAGAAATACAGTTATGCTAATATGTTCTCTTCCCTTGGCAATTCCCTGAAGGAGTCCTTTTGTTTTTAAATATGTTATTTCTAGGGTTTTAACAGCATATTTCTTTACCAAGACTTTGCGCTACTAACTAGTCGCGAGAATTCCTTATCTTTCCACTTTAGGTGCATTCTTTATTCTACAAATAAGCTCGTAAGACCACCCCTAAATATATTTATAGAGCGCATACTTTATATAATTCCATAAATTAAATTAAAGAGAACTCTCTTTCTAGTTTTCCAAATCCACCTATATATCTGCCGTGTTCTATAGTTATTAAAATAAAAATTTTTGCGGGCTGTGTGTATTTACAAAAGCTCTACTATAAAATAAGGTTCTATATATGGGTAAACTAAGATCTATATGTTCACATAAAGTCTAGGGCATGCTTTTTAAGAGAGCTTCATCAAGAAAGTGCGTGTATTAACATTAACTTTGTAGGGTACTTTAAACTTGGGCGTAGGGATAGGCCCATTATTAACCTATTTGTAGTAGTGACACCATGTTATAAACCTTACAACAGCACTAAAGTTTACGCGTGTATTTAGGGCTATTTATGGCGTGTGCCTAATCTTTACTAATCTCTTATTTACAAAAATGTGCTCTTTTAGCAGGCCTTTCTAATGTACCTTTATGCTTATGCTGGTGGCATTTATAGGCATTATAGTTCATTTAAATTATTTACCCCCTAACCCATGCATTTGTAAAAGAAAATTTTGTATATAACAAGTCTTCTCACAGGATTTCCTGAGCATAATCTAGTACCACTGAATAGTGCTTAAATACTTTAATATTTAATAGCTGGGGAATAAATCTATATAACCAAGAAAGTCCTGCCTCAACTTCAAGTAACAGGGCACTAAGGGGCGCGTAGCAAAGATCCCTTTATTCATAGAGCTATAGTATTTATTTAGTGAATTAAAATTAATAAATGCTACAGAAATGAACCCGTCAGGTGCAGTACTCCTTATTCTCTTCAATTCTCTACAAAACTGGCAAGTAATTTAGTAGGCAAAATCTTATCTTTCTCAAATATACCTTGTCTTTTACGTATTCGTATTATAATAAGGCGCTTTTAAACGCCAAGAAAAAAGAGAACTCCATAAGACAGGAAACTTGCTTCTTAAATTCTTTCTATTTACGCCATAAATATGGATTATTTGCTTTAGATAATTCTACCTTTGCCCTAATTTTTTTTACTAGGGCCTCTCAAATGCGATATTTCCTTAACAGGAACGCGCGGCATTAACTAGCTGTGGGTGTATACGAGGAAATTCCATCTTTCCCTTTTAAACGATTTCTGTAAGTAAGTATGAAGTCAAGATCTAAAGAGGCTTATCGTACTAAGTACTAATGAATAATTACAAAATAAAGTACTCTTAGTTTATAACTCCCTGCACTTATACCTACAATTAGGGAATTATTAAATACTAGGTGTTATATCTTTTTAATTAATCAAGGCCTTCTTTTTAACCAAGTATCATAATATAAGACTAAAGTATAAAGAGGAATTAAACAAGGTAGTAAACAACAACCCACTTCGGGAGAAAGCTATAACTAAAAAGGTCTATAAACATAACAAGTTTGTATTTAAAGCGCTTCTTTCTTAATAAATATGGGCAGTAGGGTGGGTTCTAGCTACCTTTTTATTTTATACAAACAGGGTACATACATAACTATAAGTCATAAATGAAGGTCTTTAAAAGAAAAAGAGCGCATGAGTCATGCATTGCATAAGGGCACTAGAAAGCGCATTTATTACATAGAAGTTAAAAAATACTAGGGAAGAGCGCGCAACGCAAGTCTAACTATAAGCTTGATTATAAAGTTAAGCCCTTCGACACAGTAACTTCAAGTAAAGAAGGTATTAATACTCAGCTATTTTAAGAGTAACCAAGCCAGCATTACCTAAGAAACCTAGCAAGCACCGGCAAGAAGAAAATGTAACTAAAAGTAAAGGTTTACGCTTTAATAAGTCAGTAAGGGGCAAGTAGTATTTTAGAAATCTGCTTAAAAGGGCAGGGGTAACTCTCTACCATTTTGGAATAATACTTGATAATTTGCAGGGCACTTGTAAATAAAAATATAGTTATAAGCATAGGGCAATCTTATCTATATACTTATCTATATAATTATAATTGATAAAAAAACAAAAAAGCTCGGCAGTACTTAATAATCTATAACATTAGCACTTTAGTTAGTTAACCAAACACAAGAACTTTATCAGGTTAGGAGACAGCTGGATGAATATACCAGGCACATATAGGCTGTGAAAGAGAAAGAACACCTTTACGCACTTGCTAATTCTTCTAGCTCTTTTTACTAGTTATTCTATGATACCAAGAGTATTTATTAGGCAAACTTCTGCTATAAAATATAGGCTTTTCCTTTTCCAGTTTATCCAAAGATAAATTTAAATTATGTGGGTAAATATAATAAAAGCTAGATATTTGCAGGTAACTTGAAATATATCTTACTAAAATTTACAGCACCCCTATTGCCAAAGTACTTCATTGTCAAGTATTCTTTTCCTCTTTAGATATGGAACAGCTGTTAGTGTTAGAAATGCATTGTAATCCAGTAATTACATTACAAAATAAGCTTGGTCTGCGATAAGCTCTCTTCTTTTTAATAAGGCTGTAGGCAAGGGAAGTTAAGCAAGTATGATTACTTTACCGCATATTTTAAAGGGTATTCTTAGCACTGCCACTCCCGAGTACGCTATAGTTACCTGCGAAGTATTTACCAGAATTACTTGTATAAAATAGAAACTCCCGACCTTTCCTTTTCTAGCTTTAAGGTTAGATAATTTACAGGAAACTCTCAAAATCATGCACTAAGGATTACTCTTAAAAAATCTTTATGGAAAGAGATCTTGTACACGCTTGAGGAAGATAACTCCTAGCTATTAGTATGCACCTTTCTACCCTTTTATATGAAGAAACTCCGGTATGAAGGCAAGATCTTTATATAAGCTTATTTATTATTTGTTATTTTAGTATAGTAAGCTCAAATCTCTGATACTAGCACCAGGTCTGTTAGATAAAGCAGGTGTAAATAACCGAGGAAGTATGTCATTTCTATTCTATATAATATAGGCAAAAATGTTCATTATAGTATTTCAAGTACCTCCCCGTTAATTTTATAAGACATGTTTTAAGCGCGATTTATTTTATATTAATACTTTGGGGTATACGCTCTCCAAGGTGTACTAAACGATATAATTTTGAAGGAAGAGTTGTATATTAAATTACTATAAGTTATATCTCTACGAAGTAATAAATAGCCTTCTTTGGTCTACGCATATATTTTTTCATGGTAGTTTACTAATTTATGCTTGGCCTAGAGTCCTAATGGTTTTGGAAAGCGAGCTCTTCCTGGTAGGTGTGCACGTGTATTTATATAATTATATTATATAAGCTAGGTTGGCTTAACTATTAAAGTGCTAGGACATGCAAAAGGTGTAGAGGTTAATTACTTCCTATAATTTCCAACTACCCCTTGTCTTTTATGAAATACTTTCTAATAATTATAAGATTAATGGCTGCTTGCACTATGATATGAGAAGGGACATTTAATGTCATACCCCCCGAAGTAAAGCTAAATAAGTAATAAAAATTAACCCTGCCGTAGCACAGCCTTACAAGTGCAAACTAAAATTAATTATATAAAAGCATGTATTTATCCAGGCTGGCCGAGAGGAGAAACTATATTTGCAAAAGTTATATTAATATAATATTAAGTAGAGGGCTTTTATATATATTCTTATAAAAATAAGGTACCTTACCGCGTATAAATTTAACCTAGCAGGGCAGAGAAGAGATAGGGATGGAGTTATTTATCTAGTAACAGCTACGAGCGCACACACCACTCTTAAGGACCAATTAAAATATAAGAGTTCTATCACTTTCAACTTAAGCAAGCACTGGTATTAGTTCTAGACATGCTCCTTTTGTGCACAAACCTATTAAGGTATTTTATGCAGTTAGGGATTCATTTTACAGGAATCCAACTCTCTTTTATTTTGTTTTGTTACAGAGGGTCTTTAAGAATATTAAGCACTGACCTAACTTTTCCAAAGAGCAACTACTGGGGAAACCATAAGCTTTGGTCCAAAAGAAGGGAGGGGTACTATATACCTTCCATTTAGGGAGCCAAGAAATTCTTGAGGTAATATTAAGTGAGCACCCGCATATTTATATATCTTATAAAGTGAGAAAGGGATTATTCTAGTAGCTCAGTAACAAATTCTAAAAAATAAGGGAGATTTATCCTAGCCCTAGATAACTAGCAAGGTCTTAATTATACTTAATTATAAAAATATACGGAGGTTATTGTAATCCTTATTGCCCTTTCATTTTCAAGAGGTATTCTAAAATAATTGACTATATTCAGTTATCAAAACGAAATTGCCGGCCATCCAGCGAAGTAGTATCCTGCCCTTTATATTTAAACTTTACTATACAATAAGGAACCTTACTCACATAAATTCTTTTTTTTTTAAGTATGCTAGTATAAAAGGCCATTTTGCACGTATTATAGAGAGGTAATTTAAATAAGCACTTCCAGTATTCGCCTTCTTTTAGAGGTGTAACTAATAGGTCTTGTCCATTAGCATTTAGTGTGTTATATTTATACCCTCTTTAAAAAATAGCTTGAAAAGTATAGATCCTTGTAGTTTATAATTATCCCTATAAATTGGTGGGTGCACTAAAGCATATAGCTGAAATATAAAGAAGTATAGTTCTGCATTACCGAGATATTTGCCGTTACTTAATATCAATAAGGAGGATTGCCTGACCAAAGATATTCCAATAACGCTCTTAGTAAGACCTTTCTAAGTAATTGTCTGCCTGTGTTTTTATAGGTTGTCATAATAGACTCATATAATGTAGGCTTTGATAGGCAGTAGTATTTCACTTCCCTTTCCATAGCCTTACTAGTAGTTATAGCTCTGGATTATCTTATAAATTTATGTAACAAACTACTAAGAATACTATAAACTTATCAAAAAAAAGAGGTTTAAAACGTTACCTTAAGGGTCGTGCAAGAGAGAAAGGTTTCCTCCTAAAATGCTTTTTACGTGCGCTCCCCTTTAATAAATATTGAGCCTACGTTGATTTTTACGCACAAGTATGCTTTTATAATTTAAGCATAGTATAAGTCTATATTTAAGTAATAAACTCCTTAACTAGCCTATAATTAATAAGCCTTTAATGTCGCTGTAATGTATAGTATACTGGGTACCTTATCTCTGCGCCTTGCTGCTTTAAATAAGATAATTATAATTATGCGGTGTATAAGTCTTAGCATATACCTTGGTTAATTAAGTAACCTCCCTTAAGAGCTCTATTATATAGTAGAGTATCCCTATTTCCAAAGCTTAGTTATTTAAGGCGCTCTATTTTCGTGGCACAAAGCACACAAGTATAAATATAGTAAGTATACAAGATCTATTGCTGAGTTAGTAAGACTCGCTGCTGTTAAATCTAATAGATTTAACAGATATTTTCTATAAATATAAAGCTATAAAAATGATTATTTCAATTAAAAAATTACTAGGGCGGAAAGACATATCTTATTTAATGGGATGCTTGATTCTTTCTAATTACAAAGAGGTGCTTTTCTCAAGGCCAAAGTATTGAGCAGGTCTTCTCTTTCCTTAATTAGAGAGAAAGCGCACGCCGCCCCGTGGATATTCATAGTTTGAGATGATACTTTATTAGATATTCCACTTTTAGTTCTGTGCTTTTGCACTACCGACCACGTGTGCGTACTTTGGGCAAGTCTTCAGGAAGCACCTTGGCGTAAAGGAGGTGTTTCTAACTTAAGTAGGTGTCTAATATAAAATGGGTTTGTCTCTTTCGGCATAAAGTAATCTTTGTGGTAGTAACTAGGGCCTATCTATTAGGGAACTTTTTCTAGCTCCTGTTTAGTTGTTTAATCTCGTATAATAGGCCAACACCTTCCCTCTTTTTTTTCATGCCAAATACAAGCACTAGGAGACCCTTGCTTTAGTAGCTTAAATAAAAAAATAATAGGAAGTACAATAATTACTTAATAAAAGATTGCGTTTAGCAGGTCCCTGGGCAGAGTTTTTTCCTGCTTTTTTTTAAGGACATTTTGCATTCATTACATAATACATAAATATGCATTGCATACAGGGTGGGTTGTAGAACTTTTGCAGATTATTTATTTTATAGAATTATAGTACTACACTTTGCATTTTTGCGACTTTCTTTTTTCGGAGAAAATGCGTGGGAGTAATTGTGTTATAGTTACTAAAAGGGGCTACTTTCCTAGTCTATAAATTATAATGCTTACCTAAAGGTATAGGTATGGCGTTACTTAGTGCAGCATATTGTCCATGTTAACACAGCTACTTTATAGGCTTGGCTATACAATGAAGTACCTATAAATATTACTTATTCATTTTCTAGAGAGGCTACAGCGGAGTTATTTGCTCCCTTGTTTTCTATTTTCAGCAACCAGTTTAAATATAAACTATGAGTTCTTCTGCCTCCGCCAAGTATTTTGTAAGGTAGAGTAGTTTGTATAATATAGAACTTTCCCACGATATAAATGATATAAATATGCAAAGCCCGTTCCGAGAGGTAAGGAAGAGCCACAAGACATATCACTTTAACTAACAGAACTCTATGCAGTACAAAGACTTAATTATGTCTTAGGGGCACGCCCTTATTTTACTAAGTATATCAAGCCCTTTATTTTATTAGGTACAATAAGAGAGCTTTGCTTTTTCTATGCCTACAAGATGCTCATTATAGTATTGTAAGTACCCTCTCTGTAATTACAGATGTCTGTTAAAAAGCGTTTTAGATTTATTAAATAAAGTACCGCTTAGACGTATAATATAAACTGTAGAATAAGTAGCAAATGAATTAAATGGCATATACCACAAATATTTTACATAAAGCACAGTACTAGTCATGAAAGTTAAGGGCTTATATATTTATATATTAACTTAACGAAGGTTTCTCCTGCCGAAGTAATTTCTTTAGTGCATCAAGACCAAGTTATAGTACAAGGCCCTCTTATTTTAGAGTGCCCCGGCTGGAGCAGTATTGCCGAGGAGGTACCTTTATTCAAAGTAAGTCAAAGTCACGATACCACCCTCTCCTTTAAATGGGCATGTTCTTGGCAAAGAGATAGCTCAATTAATATATTATAAAACATTTCCCTTAGTATGAGTACTCTCCTTTTTTGCATTTGGACCATAATAAAGCATTCCCAATATTCCTATGTTAGCCGACCTGCTTCACTTATTGTAATAGTTTAGTATTTATTTTTTTTAGTAAGTAAACTAGAAATGCATCCTGCTCTGTTAGCTTTGATAGGGAAGGGCACTCTCTCCTATGACTAGAGAAAGTTGATCTTGTACTTTACTTTAGAATACATATTTTCTTAGATTTTTATCCCTAGCCTTTTCCAAGGGTATGGTAATTTGGTATGGTAATTACTTGCCCACAACTAGTTTAAACCTCTAGTACTCGCCAATAAAAGTATTTTGTGGGGATGCTTCATAGCTTATCGGCCGGTAAATTTTTAGCCAAAAAAGCAATATTAAGGGACATTATAGCGAGTCTATAACGTAAGCTAGGTGTACAATTCATAATTATAAGCCCCATTAAGGTGCGTTAGTGCTATGGGTTCTTTTAATTCTGTATAAATCTGTATAAAAATAGATACTCAGTACTATTCGCTAGCTCTATAATAAGTGTAGATATTTGCACAAGACAAACCCAATGTTTAATAATCAAAGTAATTCCACAGGGTATAAAAGCATAAAGAGAGGCCCCTTAATTCTGGTAGGTATATTAACTAAATAGAGAATAGTTCTTTCCTTAGTTCCTAGTACAAGTCACTTAATTAGCTATAAAATTTTCAAGACACAGGTAATAAGACATGCACAGCTATCTGTGGTATAACCTTAAATGATCCGTGGAAAGTAGTAGGTTTCGGCTCAGTGATATAGCATATTTATTTTTTTATTTCCAAATTATTCATGTAAAAATAGCAGTATCTATAGCAGCCAGCTCATTGCGGTATTGTAAGTATAAGTTAATTAGTATAGTTTACTTGACAAAAGCTCTGGTGGGATAAGGTATACTTCTTTTTCTTAGGCCCTTTATATTAATAAGATACTGATACTAGCCCAACCAGCAGGAAAAGATATATATTTTATAATTCTTGATAGTCTAATTATTCACTTACAAAATACGTGTGCACTCTTAGAGGACCCTTCAGATCCAAAATTTATTTATTAGAAAACGCGCTTTTATACCTAATTGTGGAGTTTCTTTTTTTCCTCCTATAAGCCCTATTTTTTAGATGTTTTGTACTACGTAAGCTGCACCTAGTTTTGCTTCTAGTACATCTGTATTTATGTATTTTTATGGAATTAGAGTGCTTCCTCTTTTAGGCACCTTTATTAGTCAAGTACATATGAGTTGAATCTCGGCGTTTAGTTATACAAAGTAATATCTTGTAGGCATGCACTACAACAACCCTTGCTCAAGGAATACTGGTGTTCAGATATATTTCTAGTAAATTAAGGCACTATTTAAGGGATTCCTCTTCGCGCCCTTTCAGGAAGTACAGGACACAAAGCTCTCTAAGACGTAACCCTATTTATTAAAAGCCTCCTTTCCCAGAGCTTCCGGGGCACCCGCACTATTTATACATAACTTATAGCTTCATACTTTATTTTATCTATTGATAGTAGTACTCTAGAGATTTATATTTTACTATTATATTAAACTATGCATTAGGCCTATGCTTTCTACTAAAAATTAATATTACTCTAAATAACTTGAGCGTAGTAGTAGGTGCCCATTTCCAGCTGCTAGCTTTTCGTCAAGTGTTAGTTATAGATTTTATTGTAGACAGGGAAAGCTTGTTAAGGGTATATAAATAGTTATTTACAAAACAGCTGTGCAGAAGTACTAAGGGACATATAATACCTCTCCATTTTAAACTCAAAGTATCTTCAATAACTCTAACAAATACAGCAAGCAATTCCTTTTCTTAAACACGCGGAGTAAAGAGGGCCCCTATAGGCACACCGCTATAGAGTAAGGGACAAGAAGTCTTTATAATTTAATTAGGCAAGCACTAGCTTATACAAAAGCAGTATTCTTTATTCTTTTTTAAATAGTGTTATAAAAAAACATAGCACAAGCTCTCTTTCTAGCAGGTATTTATAGCCTGCGCTTTTGTTGCCTTTTGTTAGGTTAGGTATCTTAGAGATTTGTAATACATGAGCTTGCTATTTATTTCCTTTTGCTTTAAAGAAGAGTTACGTTTTGAAGTATTTTACTTTATTTTACTATAAGGGCTTGTAGGTCACTAAACAGGTTGATTAGAAGGAATATAATATAAGGAAGGGGTATATTAGATTTATTTTGTACAACTCATCCGCTGGATTGCTGTCAAAGTATAGTCTTTAGATAAAACCTCCTGTAGGGGCGAAGCATATAATTCTAGTCCTAATTCTAAATTATAAAGGCTTAAAAGAGTCTTTATCTAGCGACATATTATATTCATTTTAAATTATATCATGTAAATTATAGTAGCATCTCCTCTCCTTCTCCAAGGTCCAAGTGTTAAAGTACTCCAGACTTAAATAAATATAAGACACACTGGTGCATCCCCATTACTCCGAGGTACAATATAGTCTGATTCATTAATAAGGGATTACTTCCATGATATAAAACCCTATGATTAGGTCAGTTATAGAGAGCTGGGGAAACCAAAGCAATTTTATGTGACCCCTTTCCATAAGGTAAGTAAGATGACCCATTAAGCTGTATAGCTATATTGGCTGTGCATTAGTAGAAGTAAAATCCCTTGGCAGCCTTTAGAGTATAAAAAGAGCCCTTAACTAAAAGAGTAAAGCAACTTATGTGTTTAAGTACCTATACAAAGAAGGAGAAAGTAACTAGACGCTAAAAGTTATATTTAACCTAGCACCTCTATCGCCTGTAGGTAGGAGTCTTGGCTATGAGAAAAAGGAAGCTCTTAGTCTACGTGCTGTAACTAGCTCTCTACTAGGACCCTGCTAATATATAGTCTTAGAAAACATACAGCCCTACTAAGTCTAAGTAATTAAGAGTAATTAAGAGCAAGCGCGCTTTTGTGTAGTAGCATACCAAAGTCATTTCTACTTTATGTATCAAATATAATAGCATTTACTATAGTAGTAGCCGCTGTATTCCAAGTTTTGCAATACAATTAATTCTAATATTAACTAATAGGAGTATGTAAAGTACTTTAGAGCTACCCTATATTCTCTTTTCCTTGTTTAATTAAGTAACGTCGCCAGAGACGCATATTATGCCTTAATAAGATTGTGCTCTAGTTTGCTCTTTGGCTGCTTGCTATAGGCTGTTTAAATAATAGAGCTTCTTAGCCAGCCACCCACGGCTTCGGGCGCAGTGAGATAACCTATTACCCAAAACGAAGAACAATTTATTGCAAAGCAGGATCTCTTAGAGCAATATTTATTTAATGCATACATTTTATAGTAATTGCGCATGAATTTCCTATGTCACGTGTCCTTCCCAGAAATTTTGTATTAATAAATATGTACTCTCCTATAGCTTTTCATTTTCAAGTACTAAGAGAGCAACTATCTATTCTCAAGAGATTCTTAAATACATGTACGCTCTGAGGTACTCACTCACTACTCACTATAGAACAAATTGGTACAGAATAAGGGGCGGGGCTATATAATTATTACTTTTATATTTACTGTCCCCCCCAAGTAATTTCATAGTAAGATATGCACCAAGCAGATATAGTCCTCTACTAACCCAGCAGTCAGGCACCTATTTAGTCAT
>JAYMST010000058.1:0-15584 GCA_036897805.1 Plantago tenuiflora | reverse complement strand
ATGCCAAATCTTCAGCAAAACTTCTTCAGGAGCAGCAGGACAGATATATATCATAACAAAGTTGACATGCCGTTTGCTTTACTTGGAACTTTTGGGCAAATTCAAGCATTGTTTTCTTATGTCCTACTAAGGTGTACAGAAATGTGCATCATTATCCTTCTTTGTTCAGTCTATATGCTGATATTGACAAGTCCATTTTTCTGTTCGTTTGAGCGAAAACTGTGGATATTAAATCTTTTGAGTTGCTTGTAAGCTTATGAAGAACTGGATTCCATTTTCTTTCCTCTCTGTTTAAGTTGACTTCTGGAGTAGTTCTCTCCCTTCATGTTCATCATACTTGGTATAAACGAACATCTTGAGGACGAAAAACATTATTTGGTTCTTGAGCACCATTTTGTTGGTCCCAAGCTGTAAATGGAATGGCTGCAGCCACACCGAGAAACCGTGCCAGTTTTTACCTACTCGCCTTCCCAGTGTTATATTCTCCGGGGATAGAGGAACATATGAATGTTTGAAATTTGCAAACAGATATCAAGAGGAACCATTCTGGCTGCATTGGGTCAATTCTAGCCATACAGCAAGTCTCGCAGAGACTCTGGCCAGCATACTATCACAAAAACAATGTGATTGATGTGACAAAAGCCACAAACACTCCGAGATTGGAAATTTAACACGGTGTGCATGCCGTAGTGCCAGTTGATTCTGGATGAATTAAAGCACCATAATAAACTACGGTTTGAAATCGCATTGAAACGGAACTAGTATTGAAAATGGCTCACGAGATAAAATGTACTCACATGATACATATTATGAGAAAGATCCGAAAATTGATGGTTATTTTTATTAGAAATCTTAAAATGTACTCCAAATGATTTCGTATTTTGGGGTCTGGTATGTGGCCGAAAATTTCCAAATGAATTCATCAAGGCCCATGGGTAAAAGTTTGGCCCATTGGCTTATCGAACAGTTGCTGGCTCACCACCTAATCCACAATCCACCAAACAAGCCCACGTTTCTGTTTGACCACCTACCGGTCAGACACTATTCGACGTCGTTTTGAGCCTTTCACGGCCACCTTATGCCACCACTAAATTCAACTATTTCCCACCATAACACCTCCTGACACATCGATGTCCGATTCCACTTCATCAGATACCGATGATCGGAACCCTAGCCCCAATCCCGATTCAATTGACCTGTCACTCGACGCGATTGAGAATCAACTAGCCTCAATTTCAATGTCCGCTTCTCATCCCCAGGATACGACTTCCGTTGAAGACGACGAAGTGGATACAGAATCGGGAGACGAACATCATGATCAATTGGAAGTAATCGCTAACGGATCGTTGAATGAGGAAGAGAATGGAGCTGAAGTAGTTGTGGCAGTGAACTCAATCGAGAAGGACAAGCTGCAGAATGGTAGTAGTAGTTCCAATTCTAATCAACTGGATTCGTCTTCGTTGATAAATGCTTCTGAGGAGGCAGGGAACTCGACTGAGAAGGACGAGGTGCAGCAGATTGAGAGCAGTAGTTCTAATCAGCCTGAATCGGCTTCATTTACGTGGAGAAATGCTTCGGAGGACGCAGATGAAGCTGAGAGACCGTTGAGTCCGAGCAGTAGCGGCTATGCTGGAGAGAGAGGAAGCAGTATTAGTGGCGGGGATGAAATCAATGATGATGATGATGACAACAATGGTGAAATTGCAGAGGTTAAGGCCGATCGAGATGCCAGGCAGTGGGTTTCCGGTAAAAGGCATGCCGAAGAGGTTAGTGCTGCAGGATGCAGCTACTTCTTAGTCCATGTGTTTATTAGTTGTTTTACACCTGCTTATTGGGCATTGTTAGCTTATCGGTTGTGCATTCACTTGATATAGGCTATTCTGAGTTAACTATGAAATATGCAGAATCTTATTATTGTTAGCTTATTGTTTGTGCATTGACTAGATAATGGCTATTGTGAGTTAGCTACATAATCTAGTTTTTGACATAGTTCATTAAAGTAATTGCCTTATTGTAGGATGATGCATCGATTTCCTGGAGAAAAAGAAAGAAGCACTTCATTATCTTGAGTAACTCAGGGAAACCAATATACTCTAGGTGTGTTTCACGTTATGACAATGCTATTTACTTGCATCATGCTCAATGGTGTGAACCTATACATATATGTGTTCTCTTCAGTTTATGGACCATCTCTCTGTATAGTTATTAATGGATGCAACTCTCTCTTGTCTGGTTTTTACTATTGATAATTGGAAAGATATGGGGACGAACACAAGTTAGCCGGATTCTCAGCGACTTTGCAAGCCATCATATCCTTTGTTGAGAACGGGTATGTTGCTACTTGCTTCTGACAGTCATCTTGTGTTATTTTGTTATCTTTGGTCACCTGCTCATGAGAAATGGTATTGCTCTGTTGATGTTTTTCAGTGGGGACAGGGTCAATTTGGTGAGAGCTGGAAAACACAAGGTTTGTTTTTCACCTTCTCATCACAGCTATTAGATTTAGCCTTATGTAGTTACATTGAACTTCTTTTTCCATCACTCATTAGTTATTGTTTCTCCAGTTCTTTGAGAGCTGGGAGATCTTTTACTTCACATCTAGCCTCACCTTTGCATGCATATGTTATTCTCTACGTGTATATTTTTTGTTACATAAGCTCCATCATTGAATTAATTCTAGAGCTCTGAAAGTTATCTTCAGACCTTAACCAAACTTAAATCCCCGATGCTAAAGAAAGTCAATCTTATAATGCACGTATTACAGACAATAAAGAAATCCGCTTTGGCATAGTGATCCTTTGACATGTCATTTTAAGTTGGATTTTGACTAGCATTCATTTTCCTTCTAAGCGGTTCTCCCTATTTTTTTTATGGACCTGAAAGTTTGGCTTGATCTGGACACTCACCTAAATCTGAGAAGTTGCAACAGATTATGTTCCCACCTCCCAGTGGACTTTTGAGAATCTAAAATTCTAAAAACTGCCCTGCATTTCTGGGTGCTAAACTGCTAATTTTACGTCGTATAAATGTCTTCTTCGGTCAGGTAATTTTTCTTGTGAAAGGACCAATCTACTTGGTGTGCATAAGTTGCACAGAGGAGTCTTACGATTCGTTAAGAGGACAGCTGGAGCTCCTATATGGTCAGGTAGCTATCAAATATATACAGCTATTTTATTTGTTTTAATAAGATTGTGCAGCTGCTTTGAGTTACAGTAATAAATTAATGTTTTTCCAATGGTTCATATGCCTACAATTTTGGGATTATTTTAATCTCTTTCAGGAGCCACGTGCCCTCACACATTAATTAATCTTAATGCAGATGATACTTATCCTAACAAAGTCTGTGAATCGGTGTTTTGAGAAGAATCCAAAATTTGATATGAGTTCGTTGCTTGGTGGAACAGATGCCGTCTTTTCCTCTCTCATCCATTCTTTCAGTTGGTAAGATATTGATACGTAGCCTGTTAAAGGAACGTAATGGTTATATGAGCTTTCTCTCCCGTTTGTAGTTTAATTCTTGTTTCAGTTTCTCCATGTTCGGTGTGGATTTGGAGATTTATGTACCATGTATGTTGACTTAGTTTTTTGAAGATATTATCTCCTTTGTCACTAAACACTATGAATAGAATTACATTGAGTACATCGTTTTGAATGGCAAATTATGATAAGACGAATCTGTAGAAGAAACTAAGCACATTGTGCAAATTGCTGTCCATCTATTTCAATCTTTTTCTTAAATCTTTTATATATTGGTTATCACCACATGGTGAATATTGATACGCATGTTGAGTAACTGTAACATATTTTTGCTGAAAATTTGTAATGGGAGCTGAAGACTACCAACTGAAACCTACAACAACTACTTGCTGACCAACTATTTTTTTTTTGCTAAAAATATGTAGTCCCTAGAGTCTCCAATGACTTTAGTTCTTAAAAAGATATCATGACTGTTGTAGATCAAGAGGAGAAGAATTCAGTTAATAATTAAGGAACATAGCTAACTTTGAAGTTTAAAGCTTGTACAAAACCCATGTTGGATATACACAGAGATCTATTGTTTACTCTCACTACAGTTAGGAAGAAACACACCAATGGATCTTCTGATGAATGGCATCTGACATTACATAATTTCAACAGGACAACTATATAAACCATCATGCTGGCTCTAAAAAATCTATCATAACTTTTTATTATAGCATTGTAATACTATAACTATTCATTTAATTGAATGCTATCGTATTAATTTTTAATTGGTCCACTCCTGCTGTACTTTGTTTATTTATTTATTTTTGGTGGGTGATTAAATTATGGTCATGCTCCCATTGTAGGAATCCTGCCACTTTTTTGCATGCGTACCCATGCCTTCCTCTCGCTTATGCAACCCGTCAAGCTGCTGGTGCCATCTTGCATGATATAGCTGGATCTGGAGTTGTATTTGCACTTTTAATGTGTAGGGACAAGGTAATATTTTCTTTTATTTGTTTAAGTTTCCCTGCGTGCTACATAACCTGTAATAATTAAAATAAAGCATTGATTGTTGTTAACATGATATAATGAAACAATGCAGGTTATCAGTCTTGTGGGTGCACAAAAAGCATCTCTTCACCCTGATGATATTATGTTACTCTCCAACTTTATCATGTCCTCTGAATCATTCCGGTAAGTCTGTTAGCTTCCATTCTCTTTTTATCATCTTTCTTTTGTGAATGAAACTATTGAAAAGTGAGGTGATCTGCCCTTTGGAGTCACACTCGAAATCATCTTTGTAATAACGTGTATGATTTACTCACTTGCTAAAGATTTCACTGCGAGCCGTGTTATATCAACATAAAAAAAAATTATTTCCAGCAAAATGTTAAGGTACGTTCTTTCATAAATAGTATGTTACTCCTCTTACATGGTTCTCGTCATGCAGGACCTCTGAATCTTTCTCTCCGATTTGCCTTCCAAGATACAATGCCATGGCTTTTCTTTATGGATATGTGCATTATTTTGATGTAAGTTCTATTAACTTGGGACATTCAGGAGGAGTGGTTCTAGGAAAAACAATTAATCTAGTAAAAGAAGAGTGCAGTCAAGCATCAATCTTTTGTCTATTATGGAAATGGATTTAGTTCTCAGTTTTGTACTTTTTGGTTAATGTTTGTGAATCAATTCTGATATAAGTTTTTATGCTTGTCTGTGAAAGAGTGCTGAGTTTGTGAATCTGATGGCAGGCTGAGACATACTTGGTACTGCTTACCACAAGTCCAGATGCCTTCTATGATTTAAAGGATAGCAGGTAAACTTTGGAAAGCTGGCCCATGCTTGTTCCATGTTTTTGTATTACTCTCACTTGTACTGAATCTAGAGCTTCATTCATCTTATATTGTAGGATTAGGATTGAGACTGTACTTTTGAAGTCAAATGTCCTAAGTGAAGTCCAAAGATCCTTGTCAGATGGTGGCATCCGTATTGAAAATTTACCTAATGACCTCAGTTCTCGCGGAGGAATCATGTCTTCTCATCTGGGTCTGCCAAAACCTTCTGTAGATACCCCAGTCAGAATCAGTGATGCAGTTACTGGAATCGGTGGTCCTGCTGGACTATGGCACTTTATATATCGGAGTAGTTATCTTGATCAATATGTAGCATCTGAATTTTCTCCACCTATCAATAGCTTGCGACAGCAAAAAAGGTAACTATAAAATTTGTGGCTGCATTTGTTAGCTATGTTTTTTCACTGCTGTCAAGCTTGCTGAATAAGTATGTCCCCGATGCCCCCCTTTGCAGATTATATAGGGCTTTCCAAAGACTTTACACATCGATGCATAATAAAGAAATGGGGCCTCACAGAACGCAGTTCAGAAGAGATGAAAATTATGGTAAATCTTTTTCTTGTGGCTTGGAGGTTTAAATATCGCTGCCAGCATCCGTAAAAAATGAGAAGTTGAGGACCAAAAATATCTTGTCTGCCAATTACTTGAGTTACTTCCTAAGGCTAAAAGTGAACGTAAGATTGAGATCTGCATGAGCCTTGATCAATAGTAACAATATTGAGAGTTATTCACTCGAGGACAGTTCCAATGAAATATACTGTGTATTTCATTGTTTCATTGGCTCACAATGTGAATATTTTCCTTTTCTAGTTATGAGGTATCTGTAGACTGTAATGATCCAATTATTACTAGATTTAAAATTTTAGTCATTTCGTTAATTTCTCTCTGAAAATTCTATCCAACCATCTTAGATCTACTAATATTAATGGCCAATTTATATGACAGATAAGTTAACATAGTTTACTGAATATAAAAAATTAATCATGTCCATTCCATCTTAAATAATATTTTGGTGGTCATTTGTTCCCCAATATGCTTCCATGTTACTCTGTTAGCATGAATTTCTGATTTTTCTCTTTGATTGAGTTTTATATTTATGAAGTGCCTTTCCTGTGATTCAATGCAGTGCTGCTCAGTTGGGTTACACAAGACTTTGAACTATATGCGGCTTTTGATCCCCTTGCAGACAAGGTCTCTATGTGCAAATATTTTCCCACTTTCCAATTTAGTTATATCATACCTGTTTCCAACATTCAGTTATTCAATTAAATAAACTTCATTCTTGACATCGTCGTGCAATTTGTCATGGAGCTAAGAACATGTTTCTTGCATAATCATCGGATTAGGAGTGATTATACATGCAAATCAGTGATAATCTTCCTTAATATTTGGTAAAGGATGGTTCCTATGGATATTGTAAATCCAAGTTAAGCCACTTGGGGGACCACTGCTAGTATATTATTTAATATAATGTGAGCTTATATTTGTTAATAATGGCAATTGTCTCAGTGTTCCGTTTATGCTGAATATTTGCAGGCACTTGCTATAAAAACATGCAATCGGGTTTGCCAATGGGTGAAAAATTTGGAAAACGACATTTTCTTGCAGGGAGCAAGTCCTTTCGCGTGGTGATCCGAACATATTCTGTATACTGGCATGTATTGTAGTATTCTTTTTGTTCTATTAGTTGGTATATATTCTCGCCCATCACCTTCAAAGAAATTGCCTAATCCTCTCATGTCTTGTGTGCATGCAAGGCTGTATTTCTGGTTCTTGCACTAAAATGCACAGGAATGTTGCATAAAATTTACACTCATATCTGTCTACGATAATGTTTATTGTTTATCGCAGCTGGCACAGTTTTCACTTCCATTCATATATTCTGCAGAATTTAGAGAGATTTTGGATTTTATTTATTTATGGAAGTATTTGTATGGCCGCTCAAACTTTACCTCACACTATATGAGGAGCTGTTCTAAGTTCTAGCTGTATTAAGTATTTTGAATAAACGATAAAACACAATCTTAGGGAGCATAAACAAATAGACTGTATGTGAGTAATGATGGTCTTTGCTACTGAAAGTTCCGCCTTAATATGCTTAATATTTGGAATGCAGGCACATAGCTTAAATAAATACATTTAAGAATTTAAGATCTTGCAAACAACCCCCTACAGGTAAGAAAATGATAAATTGACACCCTATGAGTTTTCAACCGAGCAAATATCATACTGCGGACTTTGGTTTTAAAACTCTAGCGATTCAGGGTCGTTCCAAACATCACATCTGACATTAGAATGTTGCCTGATCAACAATTTATTTGTCTTCAATTATGGCAGAATATTTGCATCACGATTATCAATTTTTAATACTAATGCGGTGGTATTGCAAAATACAAATTATGGATTTTCTTACATCATAGTCCTCCAATTCAATACACTTTTACAATATTATATTCGTTACTATACGTAATATTCTAAATCGCTCGTACGTTATTCCTTGTACAACTATTTTTTGCACTTTAATAAGTTAATGTATAAGCAATACATTTTGATCATGACATTTTTTAGTTAGTCATGAGCTCTATGGCCGGAAGATTTACGAACTCTTAATGCTTGTGTGATTATTATTTGTAACTTTTAATCTTTCTTGCGTAAACGTTATATATGTAACAACTTTATTTTGATGATTGATGTAATATTTAAGGGGAGGGAGCATGTTCAATTATCCTCACCGTAGCTACAATGATTATTATTTACTACTTCAAAGAAAAAGATCATAAATAAAAACTCCCTGGCCGTACATGTCTTCATTGTTCTTCCATTTCGATCATCCCAAAAATTAGGGTTTCTCTTTTCATTATTATTCCTATTTTTGGCTCCAAATTCTCAAAATCCTGATTTGAATCTCAACATTTCTTTTCCCTTCGAATCTAGGTTTCAGATCTGTTCAGATTTTTCTCTCTCTACCATATCTGACATACACTCCTGAACGGGCAATATGTTCTGGCAGGTCCGGCCTTTTTCTGCATCTTCTCCGGTGAGTGAACATAACAAATTACCTTCCTGCTATTTTGAATGTACTCTTATGTAATTGATTTAGTGTTGTTTGGCTTCGATTCGAAGTTTATGCTAGTTGAAAATGTTAAGCTGACGTTCATTCAATAGACTCCGTTGAGGATAGGTACTATGTTGCTTGCTTATCATTTCAGCTGTTGATCGAACTTGGCCAACTAGTGCTAGCATTTTGTGTGGGAACGAATCTAGCATGAATAGCCAATTGTAAATGTGCTTATTTTTGTTGCCTGATTTATCAGCTCAGCTGGTAATTGAGCTTGAGTTAGTAGTTGTCATGAACTCGTAATATTGCCAGTACTAGATTAACAGATCACTGGATGAAAAAGGTGTAATAGAAGTTGCTGCTCATGGTATTTAGTGAAACGGACACAATTTTCAATGGCTTGAATTAATAATGTTTGCTGGTTCCTAAATTCTCCGATTCTTGTTTGCTATCATCCCTGGGCTTGCTATGATTGTTTGAGTAAACGAGACTTGACCTGTCTGTTGTAGCACCTTAGACTTTCAGTTCACCTTTAGTAAATGAAATTGTACTGTCAGATCAATGGAGCTGCTGAATCCAAAGTAACAGTGTTGGCTGCTGTTCTGTAGCCTTTATGGATCATTTGCTATCATTAAAGTGTCTTGCATACTGTAAGAGGTGTGAGTGAGTCTCTGCCTAGGGTCGATTATAATCCATGTTTTAGTAGAAAATATGTCTGATATGGCATGTATGTGGTGCTGGATTATTGATAGTTCTGAATTATTAGTTGGATCTCAATTCTATTTATGACCAAACACTACTTGGAAGATGATAAATTACCGTCGGGGTATTTGCAATAACTTCTACTTATTTTAAGGAGCCAAATTTTAGGAAAAAGTTGGTGAAGGTCGATTGTTAGAGACTTAGTTGGGTGGTGGTGGTTAAATTACTACTTAAAAGTAGTTTTATGAGGTCCAATCCAGGCCAACTTCAACAGCTTCTCCTTATGTAGCTTAATTTCAGATAATCTGGGTGCACTTTGGTTTCTAACACTCACAATTCAGTTTATTCTTAAGTTGTGAATTGCAACTTATAAGCCACATCAAGGATTCACTTCAAATTAAAATTATCATATTGTCACTGTAAAATATTTTTGTTCATGTACTGATCAAGACATTAAATCATCGAATTGGAAAATGCACAGATATTTCTTATATGTGGTGTGTGTTTCCTTGGTACAAAGAGAGAGTGGTCATGCATTGATTTCCGACGTGTGCTGCTCCCTTTTATGCGTAACTTGACTATGTTATTTCCTTCCCAGCTCCTGACAGCTAACTTATTCTGATTTTTCTTTTGGCACTTCAGGTTGATTCTATACTGGACAAAGACACTTATGCACTAGAAGAACTTTTGGATGAAGAAGAGATAATCCAAGAATGCAAAGCGTTGAACAGTCGCCTCATAAATTTGTATGCCTCTCCCTCTCTTTTACTCATTTATTATGTTACTCCCATCATATAAGCAGCATATACTCCTCTACTTTTTGTTGGGACCATATGAGAAGCTGTAGGTTCCCATTTTAACTTTATAGTTCCTCGATTTCAGTTTAAGAGACAGAGCTCAGATCGAGCAGCTGCTGCGCTATATTGTTGAGGAACCCCCAGAGGATGCAGATAGCAAAAGATCCTTCAAGTACGCATTAAATCCTGAAGCTCTTTTTAATTGCACATTCTTAATTTATGTTTCTTGTAATGTTTTCCCAACCAATTATCTACTTACAATAATCTTTCTTGAACCAATGAAGTGACATTAGACAGTGGAAACTAAAATTTTGATTTCTAGCAAGTTTCATTCCTCAAACATTTTTTTTTTAGGTTCCCTTTTGTGTCTTGTGAAATTTTTACGTGCGAGATTGATGTCATATTGAAGACTTTAGTGGAGGAAGATGAGGTTAGATCATCCTATCAAGCAGATGGATATGTTCATTGATAATTTTGATATTTACCATACATGATTGTCGACTCAAATGCTGTATCTTCTTGTAGTTCATGGGTTTACTCTTCTCGTTTCTGGAACCGGACCGTTCTCATAGTGCTTTGTTAGCTGGTTATTTCAGTAAGGTAGTTTAATTTTATTAATGATTAATGATAATGTTTCTCACCCTATAATTACTTTACCACAGCTGTCTTATCTTAGGACCTAACACTATGATTTTCTTTATTGTGCCTTTCAGGTTGTAGCATGCTTAATGCTGCGTAAGACGTCATCATTGCTGAATTATGTCAAGGTGATTAAGTGCTAAATAGTCTTGCACTTTGTGTGGTTATCAAAGCTTATGCCTTGCTGTGTAGATAGCTCTATTATATCACAGTTTTTTTCTTGTAAATCTGACCTTCCCCTTTTAACTAGTTGGTGATGAGGGAATTTGTAGACAAATGTATATAATTGTATTTTGGATTATTTTTATTGTGTGGCTTCCTTGACATCTCTTTGGACCTTGTTCTTATTACCCATCATCTGAACTGGCTAAATTATTGTGCTTAAGATCTATATTAATTTTTAAATTGATAGCATCGAGATCATCTAAATTTAATAATTAGTACAGATTATAATTTATAGATTTGTAGATATAAAATGCTCACCGAGAGTCACAATGATTATTTAATGCATATAACATGATTACCCAATATTAAAATATCCAGGTTATATTGCAACATGTTGAAAGCTTATTTTCCTTGAAGATATCTTGTATTGAGTATTCTAAATGGCAAGGTTGCTTGCAGGCTCACCAAGAGGTTTTTAAGCAGCTCGTAGATTTGGTTGGTATTACATCCATCATGGAGGTATGTCTTGCATTTATAGTATATTGTTATCTTTGGATTTTGCAATTTTATTTTACTCGGGCTTACTGTGTTTTTTCTGATTTTTGGTCCCTCTTTGCTCAATTCCAAATTATCAGGTCATGGTTCGACTTGTTGGTGCAGACGACCATTTCTATCCTAATTCCATGGACGTGATGCAGTGGTTAGCAGACAGTGATTTATTAGAAATGATTGTGGACAAACTACAGAATGATGTAAGTTTGTATTGTAACATTGGGATGCTTGCTTGTCTTTGATGTTTGTTATGTTGCGGTTTACCTGTTTATTTTTTGCCATACAAATAAACTCACCTGAAATAATTTTTTGCTTATTGCATTTTATGATGTTCCTCTCTTATATTATACTTCCTCCATCCCATGGCAAGCTTCCCATTCCCATACAAAGCTTCCTATTTCCATTCTTGTTAATGTTACCTTCTACCCCCCACTTAACTAATGCCCACATAAAACTCATATTTACAACTTTACCAATCCACCATCTCTACTTTATCATTCTTTATTCTTTCATTTATATGATACTCAACTTTCAACTATAGCAACCCACTATCATTTTTTATTCATTCTTTTTTTTCCCCTATTTAAATCTTCTACTTCACTTATTTTGTTGACCAATAAAGCAAATGGGAAGCTGTTCCCCCGAAGGAGGAAGAAATTATGTAAAATCGTGCAGCTCCCACTGCATATGTAAATTTCTTGTGTTTGTAATTGCCATTGTTTGGGAATTACAACTGAATGAGTCTTCAAAGTAATTCTAAAAAGTTTCGGATATATGTCTATTTTGAAATGGATCCGTATCTGGTGCATTTGTATATGCTACAATTCTTTTGCATCAGTTAATTTGTTGAGTTAAATAGTTTAGAGATATTATCTTGATTCTTGACGATGAACTTCACCAAATACGAAATTAATGCCAGTGCCTGCTAGCTGTTCCCATGGTTTTCATTGCCTTCTTTGGTTGCCAGCTAGTTGTTGGCTCCTATTTTTTTTACCTTTTTTCTCCTGAGTCCAGGTTATATTGTGGCCCAATCTTATTTTCTAGGTCCCCTATTCTGTTTTGTTTAAGCTATATATGCACTTCTTACTTACCCACTCTTGAAATCTGTACATTCAATGTCAGTTATGATTATTGGTCATGCAGTCATGCTATTACTTGCACAAGAAGATATGTATGTTTGGGTAATGTAATCAAAACCCGAATTCGTTTGATATGATATGATAATTGCTTACTAGTTTGTTTTATGTTTGATTGTTGATCATATAGTTCACCTTGGCAGCTTCATGATGTCCAATCTAATATTATATGAATTGTGTCTCCTCCAGAGTCCCCCTGAAGTGCATGCTAATGTAGCTGAAATATTATGTGCTATAACTAGGAATGCACCTTCTCCGCTGGCGACTAAACTATCCAGTCCAAGGTCGGTTATCTGAGACATTAGCTTCTTTGAATTTTAGGTTCTTGGCTAGATCGAATGTGTTTTGACTTGGTAGCTTTCGCTTGTGCAGTTTTGTTGGAAGGATATTTGATCGTGCCCTTGAACATTCCGACTCAAACTCTACTCTTGTCCATGCGTTGTCTGTTTGTATATCTTTCCTGGATCCAAAAAGATCAATTCCGTCGCCAGCCATGTACTCCTTCAGAGGTCAACATGTCTATGAATCACCTATACATGTCAGTGCAGATACTGTTGGTGCTATGCTTCCAAAACTGGGTAATTATTTAGTCAAAACATACAAAATTGTCCCGTGGTCTCCACCCTGGGTAGTAGTTCTATTTTAGGGTGTTCATTTAAAGGAAAATGAATGAAGTCCTGACATTTTAATGCTTTTGCATTGGAGTAGTATTCAGATTTCTTACATTACCTTGCTTTCTCTATTTCTTGTTCCATTGTAATTATATTGTGCTGAATCAGGAGTAAAGAATAACACTTGAATATCTTTTGTTCAGGGGATTTGCTGAAGGTTCTGAATGTCTCATCCGACGAGACGATACTGCCAACAACTTATGGTCAGTTGAGACCTCCACTTGGTAAACATCGTCTAAAGGTGAGTTGACATATGGCTGTGCCAGTTTTCTTTTGCAGCTTGCAAGCTGATCTAGCAGATTGTTATATCCCGGGGAAATCTCATTACCATTTCTAAAAAGAAAAAGAAAAATGCTCTGGGAAAGATCTAATTAAAGAGTTTATGTGTCACTTGTCCACGCATGTTGGAAATGTAGCTCTAGTTTATGAGCAAGTCTGGTGAAAGACTTATTTCCTAAACAATAGGAAAATCCACATCACATCAGTATGAATTTGATGGTTGTGCTAAGCACTTGTGTAGGAGGTATATATTCTTTCTTCGTATATAAGAAAATCATGACTTACACAAGAACTCCTCCTAGTTAAGTGTGTTGACATGATTGATCAACGACAGTATTGTTAAAGAAATAATTTTCTAATGGTACTCCATGGATTGGACCTGGGGAGGCAAAGAACTGTTCTAGGCATTGGAATTATACACCCGTGTATAGTTGTGTTTATACAAGTACTAATCATGCTCTTAAATCTTAATCCTTTCTTTAATTTAGTTCTCGTTTTTTCATCTAATGTTTCTAGTCATTATGTTACTGTAGATCGTGGAGTTCCTTGCAGTACTGCTAAAATCTGGGAACGAGGTGGCGGAACAGGAATTGGTTAGCACAGGAACGATTTTGAGGGCTCTTGATCTGTTTTTTGAGTAAGAATATGTTTCTCTTGGTCTGTTCTTATATAAGCATATAGATTCTTTAATGATGTAGAACCTGACCATTTTGGAATCAATTTTTGAACTTGATAATACTGTTTCTTCAAACTATCTTGTTTCATATTGCAGGTATCCATACAATAATGCTCTGCATCATCATGTTGAGAGCATGATATATTCATGCTTGGAGAGCAAAAATATTGACATCATTGATCATGTTCTCGTTGGTTGCAATTTGGTTGATAAAATTCTTAAAACAGATAAAAACCCCTTGCTTTCTGGTGAATGTGATAAGGTACATATGTAAGTTTTTTATGCTTGTAGCATGCTTATCATATGTCGTACAACTCATATAACTTTTTCGACTCTGAGGGGCTTGCCTCTCTCACTCATGAATACATTCAATCTGTGATTGATGTGATTGAAGAAATAAAATGTTTGAGACTTTGAGACCACATTGACTTCCATAATGTGTGTGTGTGTGTGCGTTTAACAATATTTTACTACCCACTCTGTTTAGCATTTGTGATCTGACCCGTACATTACTTTAATCTACTACACTTTATTTTTGTCTAATTTTCTGAACTTCTGAGTTTGAGGATTTAAGTGGAATATCTGTTGGTCCCTCCTGAATTATGCAGCCAACTTTACCAGCTTCCGGAAGACAGGCATGTCGAGCTGGATACTTCGGTCACCTGACAAGGATTTCAAATAAACTTGTTCAGTTGGGAAATAGAGATGATCGCATTCAAAGTCATCTTCAGGTCAGCTATGAGTACCGTGATTTGCCTTACATATGCCAAAAAAATGAGTTCATGAGGCCTAATCATTATATATTGGCGTTGCTTCATAGGACATTCATATTTTTTAAACTGATCATGTAATATATGTCTCTCTTCAGGCGATTAGTGACTGGAATGAGTGGATGGGTACTGTCTTACTGGAGCGTAACATTCTTGAAAATGTTAATCAATGGGCTTGTGGGTATGCCCCTTTTCTCAATAACCTTTATTTCACCATTGTGCACGTGAAAGTCTTGTAAAAATCAAGATTTTCTACATATAATGAAAGATCATACTATATGATATCCCTCCTGCCCAAGTGTTCAGCACACTTGCGTAATTTATACTATTGTGGTGTGGATTTTCCTATTGATTAGGAGATCAAGTCTTTCACAAGATTTACTCGAATTCCTTTTCGTTCTATGAACCCTGTCCGAGTCCATACACACATGTACTACATGCATGTCTTGACATGAAAATTTTCCTTTTTACCTCCACCCTGTTTCAATCCATTAACCTGTATTCTAGTATATATTTATGCCTTCTGCACTCACTTCAGCCCATTTTCAGTCCATAACCCAATTTCA
Organism: Plantago tenuiflora; assembly: GCA_036897805.1. Classification (NCBI taxonomy): domain Eukaryota; kingdom Viridiplantae; phylum Streptophyta; class Magnoliopsida; order Lamiales; family Plantaginaceae; genus Plantago; species Plantago tenuiflora. The sequence goes on along the minus strand of JAYMST010000058.1, from coordinate 255 downwards.
TATTTAAATCCATTAACCTCTATCGTGTATGTTTATCCCTTTTAACTCACTTCAGTGGTTCAGCCTATTCTCAGTCTATCTCATATGTATTATATTTATGTGGTACTAAAATTTCAATACAAATGCATAGATAATATTGGTAATTTGGTCATCAGAAGATAGGTGTACTTTAGTTGTAGAGCTTGGTGCTTGTATATCTACAGAGTCATTATGATACGACTTGTTGGTTCTTTGCCCACCAGATTCCGATGATAT
>JAYMST010000057.1:0-15664 GCA_036897805.1 Plantago tenuiflora | reverse complement strand
GACTGCGTACATGTCTGCTCTTATAAGGTAAGGCAATAACCTGGAGTAAATATATTCCTAGCCTGAAGTAAGTAAGAAAGCTCTATTAAACACGTCCTTGTAGCATTTCTCAAATATTCCTACCTCGCTCTATTTTTCTAGCTAAAAAAGTAAGTACTAAATCTATTACAAGTCATTTGCGTCAGGCTATTAAGTGCGCATATACTAACTATTTAAGTTATTTAAGTGAGTATTAGGGGAGCTCTTGGTAATAAAGCATACTAAACATTCTTGTACTTTCCATAAACTAGAGCTAGCTTAAAGCAGAGGTGTGCGCTTGGAAATTCCTTTGGGCATTAAAACTTATCATTTATATTAATTCATCCATAATAAAGTAGCATACTCTATAGTAATATCACACCCCTAGTTTTGATTTATAAAGGGTTTTATAATTTATAATAAATACCATAGTGCCAGAATAAATATAAAGAAAAATCTATGATAAGTTATTTACACTCTTAATTAGGCTTACAAAAAGGAGAGGAGATCAAAGCATGCTTCTAACAGACACAGATCTTTTAATATCAAGAGTTATAGGACAAAGCCAGCGGTCGCGCCGATCTTATATACTCTTAATTATTTCAGAGACACCCCTTTTCATAAAAAAAAGACCTATTTATTAATAAACTAGGCAGCTATATTCTCCTCTAAGAAAAGTTATAAGACTGAAGAAATAATTAAATTATATTTAGTACATAAAGTTTACCCGAAAAGTAGGCTATTATAAGATCTAGTCAAGCTACAGTATTATACTTAGAGAGATAAAGCGCGTCCACTAGTAATAAGTACACTACAAGCATATCATTAAACAAGAGGAATAAACATACCCAAGAAAGCATCACTAAGTCGGGAGGTAGCTCCAGGATTTAATAGACTAAGGAATCCTGGGCTTTCATAGTATAAGAATAGAGGACATATAGCTATAAAGTAGCATGCTTTATGGGGGCAGGCTTAAGTCCTTACCTCTAGCGTACTAGAACTAAACTATGATAGGTGATTTCACTTCGCGTGTAGAAATCTACCCTATTATAATAGAATAGATTATTTTATATTTAAGTATTCGCCCATAGCTTATAGAGCTAACCCATAAGAAGATATTTACTGCATATAGATAGCGGTTTTGGATTGTTACTTAATAAATATCTCTACTTTCTCCATAAAAATAGATACTTTGCATTTTATAAAAATATAAAAGTAGGGTAAAGTAGGGTTATGTCTAATCAAGAAAATAGACTGGGCTAATAATGAAGAACCCTTACTGCGCATACTTGAGTATTTTACGTGCAAAGTACTCTCTAACGAGCTATAGAAGAAATTAAAGAACTATAGGTTGTTGGCTACGCTTCGTGCCTTGCTTCCTAAGCCTCCTCTATTAGTTAAGCGTTGTTTATTGGGGGACTTGCACTTTATTTAAGGGTTACTTAAGTTAAAATAATTAAATACTTCATGCCCGTATTCAAATATATGAGATATTGAGTAAATGCTTCTTATATTCTGACTTTTGCCCGAATTAAGTACAGCATTTCTCTTGTTCGACGAGTGCTTTATAAGTCTCATACCGAATTGAAGCTATTAATGTTCCCCTTATAATTTTAAAATAAGTATAGACGAAAAACTAAATAAGAAAGCTCTATTACTGTGTTGTTATGGAGTTAGTACAACCGAGCTAGCATTTGAAAAGAGTTTTTTGTGTGTGAAGTTAGACACACATTTCATAGTTATTATATTTAAAAGTTGTTGCCCTTTTTACCTTTATAGAGTCTAACTTTGGGTATGCCGCGTCTGGTAGCTTGCCTCTTTACTTTATGTTTACAAAAAGTTTTTTGCTGGCCCAAACCGTAAACTCCTTGACGGACTTTCTTACTTATTTATTTTACTACTATAAATTCTTTGGCTGGGCAAATACCTAATATTCAGAGGGAATATAATCACAAAAGCTATATTATAATTAGAATCAAGTACTTTACTCAACTCAAATGAGTATGTCTTTCACCAAGTACTATTTAAGCGTTGCTTACAAATACTGTTGCAGAATAGGAGTAAGGCTCTATCTAAATCCTCAGTTATGCTACTACCCCTATTCACGAGAAAGCCTTTATTCTACTAAGACTAAGCATGAATTCTATAAGACACCTATAAAGTAGTGATCGGGCTAAGTCTAAGTAGATAAATATTATAAATCATAAATAACTGATACTATAACTTGACTTCGAAAATATTCGCAAAATATAGCAGCCCCTAAAAAGAGTGTTACATTATATTGCCTTGGAGAGAGGAGCACGTCGATACAAGCAGCTAGCCCCATAATATTAACTAAAAGAATGCCGGCTGACTTAACTTGTAATTTAGTATATTTAATAGCTCTCAAATGGAAGGCGAGGGCACATATATATAGTAGGACATTACCCAGAGTAGCATAGGTGCCCTGGAAATACTAGGCAAACATTTTCTTTTGTGCAGAGCTAGGACTTCCTATTACCTATTATAAGCCTATAAATATTATAATTATACATTGTAATCAAGACACACGCTTTTAGAGCTTGGCTTGGGTAAGCATTTCTATTAGTACATAAATTCTCCCTTATATCTTATATAAAATAAAGAGTAATAATTGAGAATGATACTATATTATTAATAAAACGGCACTTCTTTGCGAGTACATATTCTTAAAAATATCTTAGTTCTTCCTTTACCAACTATATTTCTTATTATTTTTATTTTGCGCTTAATTTATTTGAAGGACCTCTCCTATAGTACTATGTCTTTATCCTCAAGGTATTTGTCTAGGCCAAGTGATTTATAAAAATATACTTTTGCTACAAGGGGTTACTCTGAAAAAACAATTAGAAAATAGGCTATAATGTTATGGCTTCTCTATATAAAGTAGTAGACTAAAGTACTCCCGCGCTTTGGGAATAGAGCATGAAATCACGGATCTTTATATTATATAGTTAAGGGTATTAGGCTGCGGCATGGTAAAGGCGCATGTTCAGCATGTAAAAGAATATAAAGTAAACACCTAACACAGCTACAATAGAATAAGGATACCCTTTATGTAGAGATAAGAAAGATAAGATGCCTCGCACCTACTAATTACAATCATAGCGTACTTGACCTTTGATAGCTTGCCCTAATCGTAGGAAGTACTTGAAATTGCTTGCGTGTGATCTAAGATTTGTAAAGAGCCATTCTATAACGTTGCCGTTTACTAAAGTTGGAAGCCTAGAACTAAAAGTAGCTTATTTATACCCTTCCCTAAATACATTTTGCCCTACTTGCCCTAAATTATATGCCATATTCATATTAAAGTATAATTGAGGAGTACTTATCGAAATCTATAAAAATATGGTATCAACTCTGCGCTGTCGCAGTAATTGCTCAAGAACTCTAAAGGAAACATGCCCTGTTGCTTTTGATAAATACTTGCTAATATAATCATATAGCAGGGGGCAGCTCAAGTACCCGAGCACGTAAAGCAATAAGGCATTTCCTTTTCTCTCCAAGAGATGTTACCAGAGATAGCGTTACTTAATTAGGCCAAAATAAATTTAGTAACTAGCTCTATAATAAATATGTATATAATTTGGGCGTTAGGCGTATGCTTACATACCCTTGGCTTTTTTTGATTTCCTATAATTACACCTTTATATGGTTTCTGTATAAAGAAAAAATAGCGTCTATGCGGCTTCTAGCAAAAAACAAAATTGTATTTTTAAGTATTTATATTCTTTCCTAGTAACTCGGTTTTGCTGGTAAAGACTCCAAATATGTTTAATTCGGCATATAACTTTATACGTAAAAAGTACACTTAAGAGGGCTAACTCCTATAGATTTAATGGATATGCCTTTAGTTACATAGTAAAAATAAAGCATGACCGGGGCACTCTTATAGAACACCGCGAAGTAGAGGGATTTTATAGCTTACTGGTCGAGCAGTCCTGTGTTTTCTCTCTTTTAAAATATAGTATTGTCAAGAAGTATTTCGTTTAGGTAGGACGTCGGTACTATATTAAAATTAAATATTTATACGCAAAGTTACGTGCTAGAGAAAAGGGTTTATCTACAGCAAAGCAACCTCCATTTTAGTATTTGAGTGTTATTATCATATCTCTCAAGAGCAAAGGATAGATCTAGTAGTATACCACGGGTTCCCAGTACACGCTGAAAGAACTAACTTATAAAGGACTTAATTACAAAAGTAAAACAAAAAGTAAAGGCTTCCTTATGCCCGATAAATTTAATAATACAATAATACAGAGCGGTGGGTAAAAACTATATTTTCAAGGTGTCAAGATAAGGCGGCAGTGCTGGTCGAAGAGGTAAGTACAGGTGGAAATACTATATAAAGTAAGTACCGCCATAGGCCTAACCATAGGCGTAATGAAAAAACGTATGTATTTAAAAATTGAAAGATTCCCTACTATAATAAATAATAATAGAAATTACCCTATTAGATATTTAAAACAAGTAGAGAGCAACTGTTTATATGGGTTTAAGCATTTAATCCAAAGTTAATAATACCGTATAGTAAAGTCGAGTACATTCCTTTATTATAGATATAATACTGAGCTTGCCTAGTATTACTAAAAGCGGGGATTTCCAGGGGTATAAGCTAAAGTATTTATCATAAAGAACATAGATAGCACGTGCAAAAGACAGCAGCTTCTTTACTTACCATTAAATAACTTCTAGAAGTATCTGCTTTATACAAGCACGTATTCGTATTACTTTTGACTTATTACGCCTTCTTATAGCGCTACCGGGACACGCGGCGAGGTACTTGCCATTAAAAAAAGATATAAAGAGGCGTATTTGGGCATAATTAATAATGGATTCGTATAGGGCTAATTTTCTTACTTATATTTTTGCAATTAAGCTACAAGCTATCATTGGCTTTGAAAGCACTTACCCAAATAATTACTCTATCTACCAGCTCAATAGGAAGGTATTTCTGTTAGCACGGAACATGCTGCACGTTATTGTTTTATGCACTTTATCAAGGCACTTATACTATCATAGCATACATTTTGTAGTAGTGTTCTTTATTTTCCAAGTGCATTTTTATTTCTTATCTTCATAAGCAGGTATGGATGATTCTTATTATATTTATTTCATTTTAAGCGTACCCCTTCTTTTTCTAAACTATACAGAAAGCGACTTATATGTCTTACGAAGGCAGGTAGTTGCATATCTAATATTTTATTATACATGATTAATGCGTAGTTTCTAGATGCAGCACTTGGTAGGAAAAGCATTTCTTAGTTACAGTTAGCAGGTAGTAGCATAAAGTATATTTTATAGGTACCTAGTTAGAAAAGGACTTATGTACAATTTACAGCTGGCGGAGCATTTTATAATATGGGCACACTGCTCGACCTTTGCCTACTAAGACAAAGGTTGGCAGGACGGGGCATATCGTATTATTCTATAGCATTTTATCACATTAGTATTTCCTTAGCTAAACTCAAGTACAATTAATATGGGGTCGCGTACCTGTTTAGTAATATTAGAAAGCTTTAACTATAGGACAGGCGCTCGCAACAATATTTAACTTATAAAATACAGAAGTATGCTATAAAGCTTAAGGGGTGCGCATCTCCTGGAGTAGTTTAAGAAAAAATTAAGGTAGAAAAGAGTACTCTGGCCGCACCCAAGCAACTAAGCCTTTCTAATCCTGAGAGGGATAATAAATACAGATTAATTTAGGTTATATTCACATGCTATTTAACCTTGTCCTACGATAATTTTCTAGGCATAGAATCTTCTTGTTTGCGCATGCTTCTTTATACAGTGCTTAAGCATGTATTTTGTCTTAACGAATCTCCTATAGATTTTATATTAGTAAAGACTGCGTACATGTCTGCTCTTATAAGGTAAGGCAATAACCTGGAGTAAATATATTCCGGTAATGCACATGGCTCTGACCTAATATGTGTAGAAGTTAACTATTGGATAAGTAAGGACTCTTACTGGGTAAACTACGTAATTACATAGAAGGGTAAAGTTATTAGAATGCATTAAAGGGTTGAATTAGTCTTACCACATGTATGTAGTTAATAAAAAAAAATAAAAAGGGAACACTGGCCGCTAGTAGTGTACTACTACAGTAAGAGGTTAATCAAGATCAAGAGGGTGTCTATTAAGCAGTGGGCAAGTTCTAGAATATATATAAAATATATGGCAAGATCGGGTAAGTGCATTCGCTGAGGTACTCTCTAGGTTTAACTAGAAAGTTAGAAAGCACTTGTTAGCAATTACAGCGCTGGGAAGGGGCTATGCTATTTACCAAATGCTCATTATAATATTCTGTGTATCCTCTTACTGCTCTAAAGTCGCTTTTAAAGTGCGCGCGTCGATATAAGTGCGACCTGGATTACAAGTAATGTATTGACATATAAGGCATACCAAGACTAGTAGAGCCCATTCCCTCTTCTCTACAAGTATGTAGGTTCATAGAGGGGTCGCATTTTACTTTTCTTCCAATTCATTTGACATAGTTCTATATTTTAAAGGGTACCTTATAAAGACATAGCCGGCTAACAAAGCTTAAGTAACTAAGAATTGAACAAGAAATACAAAATGAGGGGCAATTCTCACCTTTAAACACTTGACAAAGTATATAAAAGCGTAAAATTTGCGCATAGCACTAGGTTTAAAGTACTTATTAAATTAAAGTACTTTAAATTAATAAGTACTTTAATTTAATATTTTTCTCTTTTTAAGACGCCCTTTAATTAATTTAAAGGTTGCAAACTATAGAGAGTTATTATAAGGCAGTTCTAGTTTTTCCTATGCGCGTGTTGGGCCTATCTTCCCTTTACTAGACCTTTCCAAGTAGTATATAAAATTGGGGTTATTAGCCTTCTTCGGATATAATAATAGAAAGTAAGTAAATTAGTTCTCCGCGAGTAGTAGGACCCAAGCCGAAGTGTTAAATGGCAAAATATATAAATACAGGGCTGTATTAAGAAGCTCCAGTACAAGGTCCTATTATAATATGAGTGCTTTGAAACAGAAGTAGACTGAAGTAAACCTTAGCTCTCTACCATTAAAGCATATCAGTAACAGCAAGTTCAGTGTGTATGGCTTTGATTCTAATACAATCTTGCATAATCAATCAAGCCTAAGGGGACGCTAACTTACCCTTTATAAGCAGACACCTAGAGATTTTTTTTATAGAGCTCTTGGTCGGGCATTCTTGTCCTTCTTTATCAAAGGCGCATATTAACATATTTATTAATCCAATAACCTTTCCTGCCATACTCTTTGTGTATAAGCAATAACCAAAACTCCATTAAGTTAAGCGCGGCTTTAAAGAGTAGGCTATGACACCTTCAGCTTTCAAAAATATATATAAGCCCCAAAATTATTTAACATATAGGTATAGTTCTTATTTACCCAAGGGGCGCCGCTATGCAAAATGGGTAGGTATAGGTATGAATAACGCGATTATAAAAGCATTTCCGTGGTATAAATACAACAGGTCTATCAGCGTGACTAAACTCTAAGCATTTAATGAAAAAAATATCATTAAATTATCTAGTAGAGGTACTTAGCTACTCTTTCTCCCAGGCAATCTGGGTAAGGGTATAATATTATATATCTATAAATATAAATCTAAAAGGTCCTCTGTTACAGCGGGAGCTCCTTCGCCGAGGTGTTTCTTTTAACCTTTCTTTTATAAGAAAGCGAGGACATTTCCACGATATAAATGGTGCACCACCCACTAAGTTAAGTATTTAAAAGGAAGATTGAGGCAGAACCACCCTTTGCATGAAGTATAAGATAGAAGTCCTTTGTTTTCTAGTCTACTAGTAGTTAGTGTAACCGGCTTTATTATTTCTAAAAAACACTGCGTTGTCTCATGTTACTTAAAGATGGGTATAAAGCATATCTATAGGCCCATCTCTATAAAGGGGCAATACTCTTTGGTATTTATATTAAGCATGTCTTTTAAAAAGCTTCGCTGTAGGGTTCCATTTATGATAGTTAACTTGGCCGCGCGGGTACAATATGCACTATGCTGATATTAAGAAGTATAATTAATTATAATAGCACCCAGCATTCCTTTGATACTCGCAGGGAGAGTTAGTTAGAATGCCTAAAAAGAGCTATTCTATTTAGTAGGTAATACTAGCTTTTAGCTTTATCCCTTAAACTATAGTTTACAGTAATATGTCACTTCTTAGTCCTTTAGTACACTATAAAACTCATGCCGTTGGCCCAATTTTACCTTTACATTTTTCCAAAGAAAAGAGTAGTACTAATTCTTTTTACTAAGTTATATAGAGCTCAGATGTTTTGTGCTATATAAAAACTTCTGTAATTGAAATACTTCGCTAAGCCCAATATATATTTATCCGGTATTTCTAATAATAATAGCATTTAGAGGTGATAAAAAGAGTGAATTATAATCCACAACCTAGAGGTGGTGTTGAAAATAGTATGCTAGTACCAGCGACGTAGCTTAGTTATAGTGCTTTTGCCTCTTCTCTCACTTTAATAAATAGGAGGCTTTTACAAGAGAATTCACCGCGAGTAACTCGCGTTTAATCAATAAGCAAGGGGTAAGTAATTAAGCTAGAACGGGATGATTAAACTATTTCACACTTGTAAGCGTGGGCTTGGCTATAACATAAAGTACTCTAGAAATAAGAAAAGCCCTGTATTTGGGGCTCTACTACTTTAAATAAATCATTTACTAGCGCTAAACACTGCTATTGCAAAAACCTATAGAAAATGGGCATAATAAAATAAATAAGAAGGTCATTAGGGTACACGGAGTTAGCCTTATCGCCCCTATTTTTTCTTATAAAATTCTCCAGTTTTAACTTTTTGAAAGATCTTTTTGCTTATACAAGGGATTCTTTTAATATGCCTTTCCAGAACTATGTAACCTTGGTAATAGCGCCTTTAACATAAACTATAGGACTTTACTATACTAAATATGTGTATAAATAAATATGTGTTATGTGTATAGTTAAGTTATATAATTAAGATTACCTAATAATCTATAACCTAATTAAAAGGTGGAACTTACCTAGCAGAACTATAGAAATTGTATAAATACTGGAGGTAGAAACTATAAGGCCTTGGATATAAAATGGAGGAATTGTCATGCTTGGTGGGTAGTGCATACTTATATCAGTTGTAGTACTATACCTTTCCTTTCTTGTTAAGTTAACCTTTTGCAGCCCTCTCTTATCCTAGAGTATAAAGCCTAAAGTACTTTGAAAACACTAGAGCAAGTAAGCTATCTTTGTGCTATGCTACTGTTAAGTCATTATAAAGTATATTATATAAATTAGAAATTAGGGCAGCCACTAAAGTAGACCCTCTTAGCCTATTCGCAGAAGAGCGCATTCTTGTTACTTAAAGCTAGAAGTTATAGTGGCAATACTTGGGGCTAATAAAAGGCCTTTCAAGTGGTTCGAGTGCGTATAGCTTGCTCTCATAGGAGACCTTGCCATGTTAATGAGATATAGATTAATTCTATTTTTTTGTGCCATATGTGCATGATAGTGACTCCTGCTTACCCGACCTATGTACCTCCTAGTTGCTTTTTTAGGCGAGATTTGGGAAAAGACAGGGACCCCTCTTTCATAGAACAACGTATTGATCAAGCTTGTGTTAGTTTAGTGTGTATTAGAGAATCCTTTTTGGTTAATTCCTTATATTATTCCTTATCTTATATAGATATGTATGGTCAGCGTTGAGTACTTTAATAAACTAGGAAAAGTTTTCTGCTTGTTGCGAGATGTAGGGCTTACCTAGCACAACTTTGAAAAGAAAAGTTTCCCTTTTGTACTTAATACTGGAAACCTTTTTTACCTTTGCAACTATTCCTAAACTACAGAGCATAAATAATGAGGAAAGCATGGGTATTCTTTACTTGATCTAGTAAGCCAGGTCTTGTTACGCGCCCTCTTATGTAATAATTTAATCGCACTTTTTTATAGGCTCTCCAGTAATTACTTATAAGTTAAGAAATATATTATTACACCTTTAATAAAGTACAGTTATATGTGATATGAAACCCGCGCCGCTGTCAATTCCTGTTAGATTTGCCCCTCAACTAGGTAGAAAGCTTAGCTTTAATTTCTCTTCGGCCCAAATAGTGGGTTAAAGGGTTATGCCTGCTCTAGGTTATACTTTAATAAGTCTCTTTAAGATTTCAGAGAAAGATAGCTAAAAAAAATAGTTTTGAGCGTACGAGAGTTCTACAAGAGCATAGATTTTACCTTATATTATATATGGCCTTTAGCCTAGACTTTCCTTCTTTTTCTTTGGGCAACTATAACTCCCTTAAACAGTTTGCAATAGTATTAGACATTATACACGTAATTACTATAGAGTAACTATAGAGTAATAGGGTTTTCTACCGAAGAAAAGGTACTCTTGTATTGAAGTCATGCAAGTACTTTTTTTGTTACCACAAGCAATCTACTTATAGATTTATACTCTCGAGAATTTTTTGATACGGGCAGTCCTAGCAGATTTAATTAGGAACAAATTAAGAAGAAGGCTGAAATATAGCATACACATAGGGCAGGAGGATAGTAAATAACTCTAGACCTTTATATCTTTAATAAAAAAAACAAAAGGCAAGTGCACATGTAGCAGACTTCCTTAACTTAATTATGTACTTAATAGGTGGTGCTATATTACTATATATTAAGACTATATATTAAGAGTTCCCTTAGATTAAGGGCTAGTTAAATAAGTAAATAAAAATAATATTTATTTTATAGATTATTTTATATAGAATAACAAAGAATAAAATTTGATTAGAAATACTCAGTTGGCTAATTATAGATATAGTATTATAAGGCAAACGCTCGCTTAACCCCCCCTGGACTTTTGGGGAATTTTATAGGATTAGACAAGACAATTTGAGTATTTTAGGCCTGCAGTTATATTATAATATTATAAAAGAACGCAGCAATTGTCGCAATAACGAATTGTAAAAAGGTGAATATAAGATATAAGCTTTATATAGATTTGCTATAAGTAAATCAGCGCTAACAAGACAAGAGATTTAAAATGCTCCAAAAGAGAAGGGTATGTTTTAAGCAATTCTTCCTGCTTCATTAAGATTTTATGCTAGTACTTTTCCATAATAGGTCTCTTGCGCCCTTAGCTAGAAAACTATACTCACTTATTAATACAGTCATATTTTATAGCTGTAATTATACTTGAAACTATACGTAATTTGGTGTAGATGAGTATTTATTGAATATAAGAGAGCACTTTTTCTAGAATCCTTAATTCTTATAGAACTCTTGCTTAGTCCTTTTATTGAAAGCCTAGTTTTTCTTATACCATAAACAGGCCTACGGAAGCTACCTATTAATCATACAAGTATTCTATTATATAAGCCCTTTGCCTAACTAGTTTAATGTATTACATAATTAAGAAAACTCCCTCGAGCTGCCTTAAATCTTGGTCTTAGGCATGTATTAGAGAAATAAAGGGCGAGAATTATAGCCTACCAAAATAAATATACACTACTTAATGAAATAATTAGTAGTTACTAATGAAAAGTACTTTCCTCTAGTTAATGCCTTGTTATAAAAAGATTGCTTTGTACTAGAGCTTACCCAAACCAGTGTAATATACCTTAAGAAGGATCTTGTATCAAAGCACATAGGGCTACTAAAGCATACTATAATAGGGTCATTCTGGAGTACCGCGATTCTTTTCAAACATTTTATGTAATAGTTATTAGGGGCAAACTCCCATACTTAAGCAAGGAATTTTTGAGAAGGTCCGGCTTTTTCTAGGTTAGGTGAGCCAAAAATATTTTCGCGCTCTTTTTAGTTAGTGTATTATTAAAATTAATTGAGAATACTCCCCAAGGCAATAAGTTGCAAAAAGAATGTTACTTAAACCATGATCTCTTTATTCTACCTCTTCTCATACTTGGGCAGCTTTTCAGTGTAGTAAGGTCCTCTATATTTTCATAGAAAAACAAAGAGATTGTAGCGCTCTCTTTTACTGCCTCTACTTTAGTACATTACTAGGTAATTATATTATAAGGGTTTGCTAGATCACGCGTAAACTATAATATAGGAAAGTTCCCGTTAGAGTTTCAAGTATAAATACACTTTTATTAAGTCTAGAGTTATGCTGGGCGGAGTTCCCTTCCTACAAAGAGTAATTCATAGAGACTTAAGGCTTTTACACCTACTTTTAAATAAGTTTATCTTAGGCTTACTGACTACAACAAAGGTATAATAGAGTAAGCACACCCCTTATAAATAAGGTACAAAATAATAATAATATATTATTATATAAAAAAATGTACTGCGCCGGATAAGATATTATTAACCAAGATACTATTAGAGAAAGGAGTTCTATTTGTAGCTAGAATAATACTTAACTATATTTAGTAAGCAAATACTGCGGCAGTAGCCTGAAATAGGGGCAGCTATTAAAAAGACAGTACCGGATCTGTATCCCTGTAAATGTAAAAGGGGCTCATAAAGGCAATCTTTTTAGAGACACTGAGGCGTTACTTTACTCTTGACACTTTACTTGTAGAGTGCCTTAATACACTACCTATAATTATAATATTAAAGACACTTGAGTCACTAATAATAATAACTTAAAAAGATCCTCTTTGTCCAAATCATTTGCTAGAGGAGTACTACTTTCACCATTAAATATGCATCTGTATAAAGTAGCTTTTTCCACTTACAAGTTATACACGTTATAGGGATATTTATCAATATAGACTTTCGCAGAAGTATACTTAGGTAATGACTACTGAAGGAGATACGGGACAATCTCGTGCTACATCTACATAACATATATATGTAGAAAGGAGGGAGACTCTTAGTAAACTCTTTACTTAATAGAAGAGTAGCATCTCCATAAGTATAGTTTAGTACTTTATTTCTTGGGGTTTCTATAGTGCAAGTATACCTAAAAGCAACTGTTGGGTAAGAAACAAGATCTGTTAGAAAATATTTGTAAAGCCGTTACTCTAGTTATCTATTTATAGTGCTGGGGCCTTATTTTCTTTTCTTTAGAGAAGAATTATAAGAGATCACTACTAGCACCCTCCACGGAATTTTATAAGCATCGCCCCCCTGCTTGGCATTTCCTGTGCTGACTTATTAAAAGACTTGGTGAGTTTGCAGGCAGCTCTTTGAGAAATAATTTCTAGTATTATTAGGGATGGTTAGCTGCCAAAAGGAAGCCTTTTATTTATTAAGTGCTTAGAAGCAAGCAATTCATTAATTTTTTTAACTAAAGCTTGGAGTTGGAGATAGTATTACTATAAGTGCCTTTGCCTTAATTAGACCCAGAGAGGGAAATGTTTTATTTAATTGACTTTATATTTTATATAGAGATACCATTATATTTTATCCTTGGTTGGGTAACTGCCCTCCCCGTAACTACTCGTTTAGTAGTCACTATGACAGTCCTAGAGCTTGGAAGTTATACTAATGATTGGTAAATATATGGAAATTGCTCTGTTAGCTTTCTTTCTTGGCGGATGCCTTGTACTTCTAGAGCTTATTATTTTATCTCAATTTTGTATTAATTTTTCGAGTATATAACTGCCTATTATTCTCGAGTTATAAAATATAAAAAGATTTTAATGCTGAAAAGCTTTTGCTCATTATAGTTACTGGGCTTACCTAAAGTAATAATAATAAATGCTCGCCCACGGTTAGACTTTTATGAATAATCACTTACACAGACTATATTAGAATTATTTTTAAAAGGCTTTAAGTAATTATGGCACTTAGCCATCTTCTACTAATACTAAAATCAAATTTTTGTGATATGAAATAGTGGGATTCCCTATCTATGGCTTATAGTAATTCGCAAGAGTTTAACTAAAATAACTAACATTTCCCTTATTTATTTATTTAAGGATACACTCTAGTAACTATGTTTTATTCAAAAAGGTGCTTAGAATTTATTATTTATGTTATGCCCAACATTGGAGAGTAGGCTACTTAATTGTATCTGATCCCCTTATAAATGTAGCACTGCTTTGTCATAGGTTTGCGTGCCTTTTCAAAAGTAGTAAATAACTTCTAATAATATCTATGCCAGCTTTATAGTTATAGAAAACACTGGAAGAAAGTGGAATTATTCCGCAAAGATATAAGAAAGAATTTAGTGCTATTCTATAACTGCAAAAAGTAGTTTACTCCTCAAGGCAGTTAGGCCAAGATATCTTTATTATTATTAATTGACTCGAGCCTCTCGGGGTTTAGGTAAACTAATGTTCCTGGAAGCTCTTACTTTATAATATAGTTCATAATAGAGCAAGGCTTCTGGGCATACATGTTTTACTATCCTCGGGCATTAGGCGCAAGGGCATCTCTCATAATATATCTTCGGCACTTTCTCGCGGGCGATTACTTTTCTAGTAAATTTTTATAAATTTTCTATTAAGGCGAGCTACATATTTAAGCAGGAGGTTTATACTTAGCTACAACAGTGCTAGCAGCGGACAGTTTCCTTCCTTTTTAATACAAGACAATACGCCCCCTACTTAAATCTTATAAATAAAAATATATAACTTATTAAATATGCTGCAGTATAAAGCAAACTAAAATATAGGAGATTACCTGCCCTGCCCCCCACCCATTTGTGCTGGCTACTTATAGGCTATATCTATATGAAGAAAAGAATGCAACTTTATAGAAGCTTGAGCACTAACCTTTAGTATTCTTTAGAAATTCCTTTCTGAATGCAAGTACCTTATAGTTTGTGTTATATAAAATTCTTGTGCATAATTCTAAAAGGCATCGGTCAAGAGAAATTACTTCTTCCTCCAGAACTATTTATGATACGTCAGCCAGAGAATTTTTTTAATACAGCTACATTTTAATTATTCGGGAGAAGGCACGTATGTATCACTCGGGGGGTTTTAGTATTATACCCAAAGGCAAACTGATTAAATATCCCAAATACTTCAAGTGAAAGTGTAAAGGCTTATATATAGATGCATATGTTCTAGTTTTAAATCACTTCTTATTATAATATCTCCGCACATAGCTAATTGTTAAATAAGTAGGACTTATCGGTTTTATTTACTCTAGATTCTTATAACTAATTATAATACTAATACCTGCGTTATTTAATAAAAATTGTGGAATCCTATAGCGGATAGTTTTTTCTACTCATGTAGTAAGGCCAAAGGAGTAGAAAAATATTCCATACTTAATCACTTTATAACGGAAGGACAATATGCCCGGCCAACTTACTTAATCCAATGAGATGCTCTTAAAGGCTTTACTAAATGACTGGAGGTAGTACCACATTAAATATATAAAGCACCACTTAGAGCAATCCATTACTTCCATTACTAGAGTTACATAAATAAAACTAGGGGCAAGATTTTATTTACTTAAGGGCAGAGCACTATTTAATATACAATGCCACGCACAAAGACAACTATTATATATAGTATATAGTCGTCCAGTATTTCATGCCCAAATAGTAATAGGGCCTTCCGCACTTAGGTTATTTCATAAAATAAAGGAATAATATTATAACTTCTCTAAAAAATATCTTACCATAGACTTGTATAATATCATAAAAACTAATAAGGGACTTGCTCTCATAGGAGACCTTGCCATGTTAATGAGATATAGAT
>JAYMST010000056.1:0-16154 GCA_036897805.1 Plantago tenuiflora | reverse complement strand
CGGGTAGTAACAATTGGTGTTCCTTGTGTTAGATCCGAAGAGGATCATCAATCTCTATAAAAAAAAATTCCTATTCTAATCTCTTCTAATTTTAATTAATTTTTTTCGAAATTCCTAATTTTTTTTTCCTATTCTAATCCCTAAATTTATGAGACGCCCTGCATTCAAGTCCAACAAATTTCAAGCTTTGTAGAGAAATTAAAAGGAATTCAAGTCTGAAATTTCAACTAGATAACCTCTCTAATAAGTAAATGAAGTTGTCGGCATGTTAACTCAATGTTTACATGCATAGGTTGATATGTCTATTTGTTTGGCCGTCGGTTTTAAAATGCCATCGTTTTCAATTGTTGGATATACAATGGCAGATAAACTATCTTTTGTAGTGTCATATTATATGCATCATGTAATCTGAATGGATAAATATTTGTACTGCCCCAAGTATCAACCAATTTTCAGAAATTTATTCTTATTCCTAAAAGCTTGGGGTTGATTACATTCGATCGAAAGAATTTTAAGAAGAGCAATTCACCCAAAAAATCAAAATCTGTGTTACACATAAATGAAGACGAAGTGTGCAAAAAATAACGTACATGAGTTCATTTTTGAGACTAAAGAGTCGGATTTGGACACGAGCAAACCACCGCTAGTCATGGCATAATAATAATTATGTTTTTGTCGGAAAATATCAAAATACATCAGGGTCGTAAGTCTGTATCAATGGGTTGATAGACGGCTACGTGGGAAGAAAGATGAATGGGATTGACGGCAATTGGTATCCAACCTTACAAGCCAAGCTTTAATGCTACACCATTTTGAAATTAATCGTTTTCCTATATATACAAACTCATTTTAGATAGCCTAACATGTGGATTATATTATTAAGAGTCCAAGTGGAGCAGCCCCTGTAGTTGTTATTATTCTGCTTAATTTCGTTGCTAATCTCCTTGTTCGACAAAAGAAAAACTAAGTTTTCTCTCTATCCCTAGCTAGATTTTTAGTATTATTTTGGTTCTTCGGGACTTGTGTTTTTCCTTAGTAAGAGGTCCTATTTTCACAAGATGGAAGTAGGATCTAGGAAAGGTAAATATATACTGAATCTACGAAATGTTCTGCTTACCGCGAGCTGCAACTAACTGCCGCTCATCTATCTTCTAAGGTTTCGGATGGTTGGCGCTGCAACGCGGTTGGTAGCTCGTTGCCGCCACTTCTATCATTGTGCCTTCTCCATTCACTTGATTGCATTTTGACCTGTTGCTTATTTTATGTCGTTGTAGCCATAGTAGATGCAATCGACATCCTTTATTCGCAACCTTATCAAATAAAATGATCCTCCTCCTGCCCCGTGCTAATAGATCTCGTGCTTCCTTTGCATACAATATAGTACTTTATTGTATTATATATCGGCAATCAATCACTTGGAGACCATGGACGAGCCTGAACAATTTTGGCCACTAAATCAGCCACAAGTCGAACTGATCACTAGGTGCAAATCACACCGATGCAAAACCAGGGACAACTTCACGCAGATAGTACAAAGTTGAGCAAACCTTGTGCTTGCAAGTTGCCAAGTGCTTTTAGACTCTCAGTACGTACCTATTTTACTAGTGGTAAATGAATGGACCAGCATCACTAATTGCAATATTATTGAACACAATATTAATTTAATACCACTTACGTTTCTATCTTGTTGATGTTTGTATTGCTCCACTACCAACCAAGGTGCAACCACTGAACCAATTACAAGACATACATTGGTCGATTAAAAAAGTCAAAATTAAACAATTTTTCTGGATGAAAGAAGTATACCATTTGCACTGAGCATGCAAAGGTTAAGGTGGTACATAGCAAATTGAAGTCCTTGTCCTATATCATCTTTCAGCTAATTTACTTAAGGGTAAGTTCTAAATTCTAGGTAGGTACCAATGCATGTGCCATAAGCTAGTAGCAAGACAACTTACAAGGAACTGAGGAAGAGTTGATTAAATATAATTTAGACCTGCAAAAACATGTGAGTTTTAGATTCTACATGCTAGTGTATGTCTCGGTTCCATTACAAGATACATACATTTAAAAGGGTGAATGTAAGTGCAATTCTAGTGACACAGAAGCATTATCTCTCCAGCCACATCCAAGAACACATCAAATATGATGATACCAGATGCAAAAATCACCACCAATACAATAGCACTCGACGATTTGATCGAACAGTGCATCAGAAACTTTAGCTGGTCACAGCTTATTCAGGCCACCATTGTGTCTCTGGCATGTGTCTTCAACGCGCAACAAGCCTTCATCAGCGTCTTCTCAGATAGATGCCCAACCTAAATGGACCTGTCAGGATCATTCATCTTGCAATATTAACAATATATGCCACCTGCCAGATGAATCCTGGACTTGTGCATCTTCTGTGAAAACACCCATCATTTTTGAATGGTCCTTGCAGTGTGCAGGGCCCATTATCACCGGCCTGCCAACCTCTTCATTCTTCCTGGGTTGCCTATTTGGTGGATTCGTGCTGGCATATCTTGGAGACTTGACTTTGGGTCGGAAAAACATGCTGGTTTTATCGACCTTTGTCATGTCCTTGGCTGGATCATTGGCAGCGGTTTAAGTTAACCTATGGATGTACGTTGTGTTCAGATTTATAAGTGGATTTGGGCGTATTGCAGTCTTAACTTCGTCACTTGTCTTTGCGACAGAATTAGTAGGGAAGAAATGGAGAGGAAATGTTGGGATAGTTGGGTGCATTTGCTTCGATTTAGGATTTCTTTCGTTGCCCCTAGTTGCTTTCCTGCTTAAAGGTTCTTCTTGGAGATATCTTTACCTATGGACATGCATTCCATCTTTAGTCTACTCTGTTTTGGTCTACTTTCTGATCCCAGAATTCCCTAGATGGCTTTTCATCAACGGTAGAAAAGAAGAATTCACCAAAACAATGCGAAGAATCGCTGCACCAGCAATTCAGGGTGACTTAACAGATCAGTTCTTTGACAGGCGTGTTGCCTGCGAAGAGGGATCATCTAAAGAAAAAGATGCAAAATCTTCTATGACGGTGATGCTAAAAATAAAGTGGGTTCGACAAAGACTTCTTACGGTGATGGTTGTGGCGCTAGGCATTGGCATGGTCTATTTCGAGCTGCCATATGGGCTCGGGAGCTTGTCAGTAGACCAATAGCTGAGTGTGACGATAAATGCATTAACAAAATTGCCAACTTCAATCCTCGCATTTCTAATAATTGGGAAACTGAACAGAAAGGGCTCGGTGCTAGGTTTTACGTTGTTGAGGGGAATTCGTTGTGCTGCTTGTGTGTTTGTGAGGTGGAAAGGGTTGCAAATGGTGCTTGTAATGGTGTCTTTTTTCATTGGTACAATGGCATTTGATGTATTCATATTGTACACGATTGAGCTTTTCCCCACGTGCTTGAGGTGCTCGGCTATGTCGTTGATGCGGCAGGCAATTGTGTTTGGTGAAGTGATGAGCCCAGTTTTGGCAGCAACTTGACGGAGGAATCAGATGTTGTCGTTTGGAGTGTTTGGTGCCACTATTTTCGTATCTGGGTTGTGTGTGGTGTGGTTGCCTGAAACTAAAGGTAGCGTTCTTAGTGATACTATTGAGGAACAAGAGCAGAAGCTTGCTACATCCAAGTCCAAGTCCAACATATGATGTGTTTGAATATAAGCTATGTTCCATATGATGCAAGTGCACAACTAGCTGAGTCATTTATACTTTCAACATGTAATACTACTTACTAGAGAAGCATAACATGTAATGCATTGACGACAATATATTACTTTTGCCTAAAACGTGATGAGAATCTGCTAGCTAATCGTTACAATAACTAATTGTTGCATTCGCTGCTGCTGTCATCGGATTATTCAACATTGAAACGCAAAGGCAAATCGTTTACTTGAAAACAGCACCACAGAACATGATAAACTAGCAGTCCAATTAGTCCATTGATGCAAATGTAGTGTAGTTTTGGGCATTCTAACACGTTAGACACTCTAGCGCAAGTGAAACTACATGCCAGTATATCGCATCAAGTGAGAAAAGCAATCAAGGAATTCGACTCTGGCTAGTACTAAGAAATGAAGTGCACAGATTCAACAGAAAAGTATGTGAAACTACATGTAAACATTTCAATGATGCTGTAACACTAACACATGAACCAATTCACCAGCGAATCTATAGTTACTTACCATCAATGTTGCAGAAATATTAATTTGTTCGGTCTGAATAATCTGGTAAAACCTGTAAAATAAAAAAAATCATAAAACTGCGACGAAAAATCTGTTAGAATTAGAATTGCTTTCGAACTGTCGTTGCCCTAGAATTTGGGGAGTTCAAGTCACGAAGCCTAATGTACCCCTGTTCTTTTCTTCCTTCGCTTTTACTCAATTTTCAGCTGGGGACGTATCTTTCTGTTTATTATGACTAAGTCCTTATCTTCAATAGTATTTGCATATTTCAGTCCAAGGAATTAACTTTCCGAATTTGTAAAATGGTCCCTACATTTGTTTAACATTAATGAATCTCTTTCTTGTAACTTGTAACATGATATTCTGAATAACGTTAGGATTATACTTTTATATGTTCTATAATTCATGTATAGTTTCAATTAAGGCTTATTGATAAAAAATATTCAAAATATTGTGTACAAATTAACAAAATTATAAACGTTTGTTTTAGAGTAGTGATTGTCTAGCGACGGTGTAAAAGCAAGATTTCAATCAACAAATTAATAATTAGATATAATTTCCATTGCTTGACCTTTGATATTTGTCAAGCCTGACTACAAATTGAGCTAGCCTTGAAAGAAGTCACCATTGAAAATTCAGTGCTTCAGCCAATGCTAAACAAACTTACAATAGAAAAAAGAGAAAAAAACCGAACAACTTCGAGTTGAAAGTCATCACCCTCATAAATCAAGAAATCTGTGTTAGCTAGCAAGTACAGCGAACATTAAAAGAAGAAGAAAAATGAAACAAAAAATTAAGTATTGGTACTATATGACCGTAAGTACGTATAGTTTAAAATAAAATTATAGAATTATGAATAAGATCCAGCATAATTTTGATAGCTCCAATTATTGTCCTGCTGAGAAGAACATAGCGAATAAATTTCTTCTAACGCGTCGTTCGGTTTCGAATCCATCAACTCTATTTGTGGGAAATCCTCCATAGCTAAAGGTGGATAATATGGAGAAGTAGTTCCATAAAACACATCCTGGTAACCTGGAATTATTCTTGGATCCTGTTTCCACAAGCAAAAATTCAATTTAGTTAATCTCATATGATCAAAATATTATTCCTTTTTCTCCTTTGCATCATTTGTAACGTGTAGATAAATGATCATTAGAAGAACAGATAGCGGAAAGACAATTTAGTAGTCCAGTCAAAAGAATTTATAGGGAATGGTGTAAAAGGCCATTGGATTCAGAAACAAGATTTTTCCTGGTGTGTGTGCTTTAGAGAAAGAAGTTTCGTTCATTGCACCTCAACTTTCCTCACTTTTATATCTAAAGATAATCCAAAGGGATTATTCCATTGGGACCATTGAACCCTATCTAATTTAATATTCCATTTGTACCAGAATAAATGTCCCTTATTTCTTTTATAATCGTACAACTATAAATATCTCATTTTTATTTTGAAAAATATTTTCAACTCATTTTCACACATATGTATTTATCCACTCAACATTTTACACTGCACATTAAACTCTGTGTCCAAAATCAAATATACATTTGTTCTAAAGTATTACTTTATCTTCTTTCTAAAGCTAAAGAGCTAGAAGAACCAAACTCATGTTACTATCATCTGTTTTTTTGAACTTGTAATGACCGATATGTTAGTTACCTGAATGAAATCTGACATGGTTTCTGTGCCAAAGCATGAATAGAACTGATGATCAATTGAACTATTCACTTCATCTGATGCTATCTGTGTTCGAGAATCATTATCTTTCGAACGGGTAGTAACAATTGGTGTTCCTTGTGTTAGATCCGAAGAGGATGCAACGGACTGTAGTTTCGAACTGCATTCGTGGGTTTTGGCTGCATTTTCATCTTCAACGTCTTCCCTTTGATCTCCGGAAGTTTCCGGTGTAGGGCCATTTTCGTCCCACAATATTTGGTCTAGGGCTGCTTGGCTGAGTAATTGCTTTTTGGTTGGAGGTATGATTATGTTCTTCTTGAAAACCCGGCATAACGCATATGAATCCTATAATGTTAAAGTGGATTCATAACATAATCTCAATAGTAAAACAATAGAATACAATGCACAATCACCAGTTTTTCTAAAACACTAGGAAAGATGAGATTGATCGAAACACAAAAAGTACTATTTTCATGAAATGGTTCATAAATCATAATGAATAAAATATAAGTAATCAAAAAACAGTATGAACTTACCTTGAGATTAAATCCATTGGTAGCAGAAGTAGATTCAACAAGGCGATACTCGTGCATAACCCAATCAGTTCGAATGCCATGAGGCGCTCTGCCTCTGTAATAAACCAAAGTTTTCTTCATACCAACGGGGCGTTTCTGCGAATGTACCAACCTATCCTTCCCTGTGGCTTTCCAGTAACCTGACCTTGTAGCACGATTAGTCCTTGAGCCGTTAGGGTATTTCCGGTCCCTTGGGCTAAAGAAGTACCATTCCATATCTTTGCTAGGCAAAAATGACTTATCTACAACATAGAAAAATATCAAACACTTACTCACTTAATGTAATTAAAACTTACAAGTGAGCAACTGATTGATGTACACTTACCCGGTAAGTCCCAGGGTTCGCATTTATAGAGATCAACCTCGGGAATAACTTCGAGCTCAATGACTCCACCGTTGATCTTTCGATCAAGATAGTATGCAACGAGCTCCTCATCGGTTGGATGAAACCGGAACCCTGGAGGAAGAATCATTGGTGACATTGTGGTGACAATGAGCTGAGGAGGAGGGGGGAGTGGAGTTCTGAAGATATTTAGAGGGAAGAAAGTGTCATTGCATGATATTGGAATATGATTTATATATAGTCATTAGTAGTACAGTTTGGGATCAAGGACATTAAAGTTGCCTTATCATATATCCTTGTCTTTTTAGCATTGCAATTTTCGAATGTAGGGTAATATTTTATTTATGTGATCCCATTAAAAGTTTTATAGTTCACACTTGAAAAGATAAAGTGCCTCTTATCACAAAACATGACAAGACATGACATGCGTAATTATACCCTTTAAGTAGTTAATCAACTTTGTCATCACTAACTTGTGTTCCAACCTGACAAACTATGTTTTTCTGTTACATTATCCCGTAGTTAACTGATTCTAATAAGCTTATATATACAATGTAGTTATTAAGAACTTTTAAGATATCTAATTTGAGGTGCATAATCTGAAATTGTATTGACTTTCAATTAAAGATGAATTAATGATTAGAGACTTTGCGACTCTGATTTCCGTCTCTGGAAAACCGCATTATACACGAGTTTGTACATAAATTGAAAGGACTACTTGTATATTATGATCCTTTATATATCAAATCGAGTTACTATTGTCATCTCTTACTATTCTAATTAACTAATTTGATCACCAAGTTTACTATAATATCGAACATAGTCTAATGTCCGCGATTATCCAAATCCTTTGATTTGGAATGATAGAGGTAATGAAGAAGCAATAATGGGAGATTAAGAGCTTGATTAGAGTAGTGATTAGAAGAAGTGGCAATGAGACAGTTTAGGGTGTGAAAAGAGAGATGGAAGGTGGGAAGATCTATTGCTTTTGTCTGCTCAAAAACTTACAAAATTGGGTGGGTCCCATAGAAAGAAGAGTGGGCCACACCACTGACCTTACCCAATAACACGCTATACCCTCACTCACCAACTACAATATGAATCAACCCAACTAGGCCGCCTAGTTTTAATTTAATCTTAATTTATTATCTCATCCAAGTAATTCGTTATATATGGGATCACATGCAAATATGCAATCATTGTATCCTCGTATTCCATGTGTATCTTATACGATACACAAGATGTGGTATGTACTGTATTGTGCTGTGCATGTACTTATACCTTGCTCATCATACGTACTTAAGTTATGTCAATGAGACATTACATCATAGCGTTCGTCTGTTCACAAGCCTTCTATGTTACTCGATCATTTATGAGTTAAGCACTCATTTGTACCAAACCTTGTGATAAGTCAGGTGTTTTGAAACCAAAATTCTACAATGTCGATTCGATTCACACTTGAATTGCACAAGAAGTCGATTAATTAACCTCTTCTGTTGTATTACTAGCAATGGCATAAAACTGCATTCATTCGGAGAAAGTAGAGAATAATCGATGAGGACTAGGTTTTGTTCTCCTCAATTGAAAACTTTTTTAGTTTAGTTTTAGTTCAGTTTTGCTTAATTATAATTTATATTACACTTCAGTTCAATTCAGCTTTACTAGTTATAATTTATATTACACATTAGTTCAGTTTAATTACATTTAATTTTTCAGTAAATTTTAATTAAATAGAACGGAGACTAATTAATATGACTACTTTTATTGGTATGAGTTCTTAAAAGAGAACTAAGTTTAGAGACACACTGAAAGCTAAAATATACTTGATCGAAGTACATCAGCATGAAATTAACCATCACTATCCTATGGTCCATCCTATGCATTCACTTTATATACATTCACTTTTAGTGGCATTGTCTTGCACATATATAGACATATAAGACATAACTAACTGGATTTGGAATTGAACCAATTCAAAACAATACACACCACTACATCAAAGCTAATCTTAATTATTACTAATGCTTATCACATGCAATTATCTTGTCGTTTTGATAATTATGAGTCATCATCAATCAATCTTTTAACAATCGTTATAATTAACCTACATGAAGGGTCCCTCTTGCAATTGTTTTCACAAACAAAATATGAAATGAGCAAAATTACAAATGTTAATCAATTAGCCAAAAATATTAGTACATGCTAAATATACATTAACCAATATCCCATATTTCAAATGCAACAGTTCGTATTTGCATAGTTGTTTAAAAGTTACGGAGGAATAAAAAGAACAGTTAGTAGATGATTAAAGATCGAGTTAGTTAAATGAGCAAGAATAATGTAATTAGAAGAAATCTACCTGGCGCCCCATCATATATATATATGTGGCTATGCCTTTCTTTTTCAAACTTGTTTTTACAGAAGACCAATCTAATCTATAGTCTACTTTTTCTTTACTGTTTTTAAACTTGTGTGTCACTTTCCTTAAAATAACATTTCCTCCTGCTTAAAAAAAAAGATGCAATCACAAAACTGTTTCATCATTACGCACAACCTTATCTTTGACTGGTCCGTTTGTTTTTTGGTCTGTTACACTCTATATACTCTCTTCTTCTAAAACGCTGTACAGTACAACGTGTGTTTATGCTGATCATCAGAGACGACTAGCTTTTCGTTTCAAAATTTAAGGACATGATCAATTTTCTAGTTTTTCTTAAAAGTAAATTCGATCAAATTGATTAATCAACCCAAGTGTTGCACAATGTTCATTCTTAATGATCCAACGACGATAAAAATCCAATTCTTACAAAAACCTAGATGATATCAGGAGCATTTTAATGTATGTAATAGTCTAATAGAGTTCGATTTCCTGATATTGTTAAGTGTTTTTTTGGTGTGGATTGGAATTAATGGTTTAAGTGTCTCTAATGTTCATTGCATCTTTTTAAGTTTGTCCTTAAATGTGGTCTTGTCCATTAAAAATTGAAAAGGATTTAATAAAGCCGTTTGTTTTAGTAGTGTTGTTCAAATATATCACTAACAAACTCATATTTATATTTTACTTTGACCGATCTATAGAGTTTATCTCACAATTTGGCATAATTATAAGATAAATGAGTAAGAATTACTATCATTTTATGTCATGCTCAATTAGGTTAACTTGTTTCTTTGCTTGTCATATATATATCTTTAAAGATTAGTAACAATATGAAAGAAATGTGCGGCTAACTATGTCAAGAAGTATCAATTTCCTCAAGTTCTCTCTATTCTCATTGGAATTTTGTGTTATGTTTGGCCAGTTGGCCTTACCAAAGAGCCTTTTTACATTTAATCTTTTGGACTTTTACCAACCGTTAGTCGTAAAGATTCGCATAAGCTAGGAATTAAGCAACTA
Organism: Plantago tenuiflora; assembly: GCA_036897805.1. NCBI lineage: Eukaryota > Viridiplantae > Streptophyta > Magnoliopsida > Lamiales > Plantaginaceae > Plantago > Plantago tenuiflora. The sequence goes on along the minus strand of JAYMST010000056.1, from coordinate 5,965 downwards.
AGTAAAAAAGACGAAACTAGATAAGTTAATAGTCGATTTGCATACTTATGTGACCTTTTCCTCGTCACTTCAATTCAGAAATGATGAAATTACTACTTTTATGTATATTTACATGTCATATGGTGGGATCAATGGCCATCTTTGAATTTTTTGTGTTGGAAAAAGAGAATTAAGTCTAAAAGCTACAAACTTGTTCACACGAGTTTTAGAGAAAGCAAAACAAGTCATTTAACACTTGGGGTTAATCATATCTAATTGCCTCCATAGATATTTGATGAGTAAATCTAATTTTTATATTTTGAACAAATACGGGGACATTTGGGAAAAGGGCCCAAAGTGTATAAATTTACTGAATTTTCGATGACATTGCTTGATGGTGACGAATTCGTATTAATCATGAATTGTGAAAGTTGGGAGTGTAATAAATGGATTGTCGTATTAATCTAATTAAATAGATTGATTGATGCTTTTATATTGACAAATAGATCAATTGGGGCTTAAACTTGTTTCTTTGGGCTTTCTTTATCCTTACTTTGAAGTTTGATTCCTTTAGTAAGTAACGATTTTACAAAGTCGCATAATCGGAAGAAAATTAGTGAATAGTATACTCGAGAATTGTCGGCAAAATTAGGGTTCGTTCGTTCATTCATTTCATTCAATTTCTGGAGGATTAATTTGGAGAAATTGAGAGGAAACCTTTGATTTGGGATAAAATCAGTCAAAATGTTGATGAGGAGCCAGGCTTGGAGATGGTTGGTGACAAAGACGCGTGATTCGAAGCCATTTTTCATCGGGTTCGCCACCGTATGCGGCCTTGTTCCGGGAGTGATCGGGTACTGCGTGATGTCAGTCACCAATTCCAGTAACCCTGAGCTCGAAGCTAACCTCAGAAAGAAATCCCGATCCGAAACCAGGGTAATCGATTGTTTTTTCTTTACCAGTACTAGTATACTACTCCATTTACCTTTTGCACAAATCGTAATGATCATGGTTTATATTCATAACATAGCAATTGGATGGTAAAATAATAGATAGACATAGCAATTGGATGGTAAAAGTAATTGTATGAATTGATATAATACGGAAGCGACTGATAAAAAAATATGTTTTTCCATATTGGTAAACCGAAAGCTTTTAGTGAAGCGCCCGAAAATCTAATAATATTTGTTTGGTGGAATGGAGTGAGTATTATCTAGTACTCAAGTTTATAGCCTGGAGAAAGTTCGAATCGAATGTATATGCATATTAAGTACAAGCAGTATGAGGTTTCCGTTGAAAGTGTAGTACTGATATTCCAATCAATAAGTTGAAACCATGTTAGCAAGTATAGTTATTATCACAATCAACTGCCAAGACAATTTAACTGTTTATCTGCTTTCTTTGAGTGGGTTATGAACTTGAGGTTTTACTCTGTTCCATTCGCTCCTGTGGCAAGCCTTGCTCTTTGAAAGTTTTAGTCTTATGCTAACGGAATTACTGAATTGATACATGAGACACCGGAAGGATAATCTATCTAGTGTTGGGCATCTTAGCTCGGCCAAGTATATTGAGCTTAGTTATTAGATCATTGGACTGTAGGAACACGTTGAATACCTTGCGATTTGTTGTAATTATCCTTTTATAATGACTAGAATTAGGCTCACACTGAAATAGGGAACCTTTTTAAGCTGAGTAGTCATGCACAAGAAAATCATTGGCAGGGGAGCAAGGGAAGTTTTGAAAGGTCATGGAATAATTGTTTATTTGGAATAGGGGGCATTTTATGTGTTAGCTATGGAGGTGGGTTCGTTACAAGAATCATTCTTCTTTTTTTCTTTCAGAATGATTTTCTCCCTTATGGTTAATTGTCGTATTGATTGGTACTAGTGTTTACCCACAATTCTTTCTACACATATGCTTCTTTTTGTTTCTTATAATTCCTCTTTTTAGAGCTGTGCTCTCATTCCAGTGTATTATCCTTTTTCTTTCTTAACTGCGCATCAGTAGTGGTGAATCAGATGATGCATTAAATATAGTACTACCTTGCTCCTTGCTACATCAATAGCTTTAAACGGGTAATGTCAGTGGTGAACTAGCTTACTTAAATTACTCTACAAATTATCGTTTTTTATCAATGACATCTTACCACCAGTTGGCTGTAAATATTCTGGCGATAAACCTTACGTGCATGTTTTCTGATCAGCTGATGGGTAAAGTTAATAACGAGCGGTTGGCTGAGTATTTTGAAGAATTGAAGAGAAAGGATGATACAAATGACAGATATGCTGCTGCTTTGAGAGGAGAGACACTGATTAGAAAGCCATACATGAGAATTCAACCTGTCCCAAAGCCAAATGATACTGAAGGTAAGGAGGAAAAGAAGTAGACCCCAATTCATCTTTTGTTAGAGGAATTCGTAGGATAAAGAGAAGGAAGTGTTGATATATTAATCTGCTACATGGTTGTATCATGTATGCTGACATTGTCTGATGTATTTTGGTGTATGTTTTATTAAATTATCTTTCTGGTACTGACTACGTACACGTGTTTTCCCCCTAAAACCATGTACACCACTATTTTGTGAATAATGGTAGTTTAGCATGTAGAATGCATATTGAATTTATTCAACAATGTGTTTTCTTGTTGAGTACTTGAGCTCCTGAAATTCTTGCATTTCCCATGGGTATTTTAGTATAGAACATATTGCGAAGGAGCATTTCCCCCTGCCTGTTTTTGCTCAGTGAAAAAGGGCTCATACAAGCATTGATCTGGATGGACAATTTTCCCAGTAAAAGGAGAGAGTGAGAAATTCAGAAACATTGCAATCTAAGTAATTAGCAAACTATGCATATAATGATTGTGCAGTATCTTTTACCACGAACAAAACAAAAGGCACAATTGTCTGGACAAACCTGATGCGCAATATTCGTATTTACACATCGAAGAAGAAATGATATGCAAAGAATATACAATTTTTCACTCTCAGATGCTACAGGGAGCGGAAACACAGGTTGACATCAAACTTTTGAAGGACATCATGATATTATTGCAAACCCAATTGCAGCAAGCAGATTGTTTTTCTATGCTCTGGTTGCTAAATGATAACACGAGCCAAACGATCAAGTGTACAACCTGAGTCGGCTTGTGATATGTTGACGACAAACAGACACGGAAATGATTGATCAGTGAAGTTGCACTTTTAAAAATCATGTAAAAAGTATATATGAGATTTCAAGTTACACCTGAAAATTGTCAAACTCACGAGCAGGGATCTTGTCGTCGAACTTTTGCATGTCTTTCCAGGGCCCATCACCAACACCAACAAGAACAATTGAGAGAGGGTACAGACTGGTCAAAGAAGGAAAATAAATAAAATTATATACTGCAGTATATGATCAACTCACGAGTTTTGTATGGCTAGCAAGTAGCATATCAGTTGCTAACGTAAAAGAACACATTACATAGAACGCTTTGCTAATATTTGTTTACTTTCTTTGAATATATGATCAAGCAGACAATGTAAACAACAACAAATTAGAGGGATCATGAGTCATGTCATCTTTGGTACCTTGCATTAACTATAGACTTTATTGTTTCATTTTCTTGCGGGCTCAGTTCTTCATCACGTGTATCCACACTTCTTGTAACCTTCAAGAAAATATAGGCCCGTTCTATTAAAATACGACACTGGAAGAGGAGAAAGAAAGAGAGGAGGAAAATAAGGGAGTCCCTCAAGATTTCAGAACACACCTGCCCATCCGCTATGATAACTAAACATGGTACTGTCCGCCACTTTTCTCCACTATGTCTACTGCCGCATCCACAACTGGTCAATAGGATGTTGGCCCTTTAAGTCAAACAAAGATTTTTACCACCAATAAGCAAATAACATATCAAGGAAAATATCACAGGAAGGCATTCAGAGTTAACGCCTAATTAAATAAGATCAATACTTACCAGATAACTCCAGATTTCGAACTATTCGTTTGTAACGGGCCAGAACTTCAAAACCATGGCACGGAGAGTTATCACTATGAAAGCTAAACACTTCACTGTCATGTGTAGTCACTACAGGGAGAGAGAGAAAAGAGTCGTTGGTCTTGGTCCAAGGACAATAAAGTAATAAAATACTAGAATCACAAGAGCTATTTCGAATGAAACATCAAACATAAAATAACAGATAAAACTAAAGTATAACTAACTTTAAGACTAACCATCACCAAAGCCAAAGCATGGAATCATATCATCTTCATCAAATGGGGCCAAAGTCTTTCCAATGATGGATATGACTTTTTCATAAGGATTTGGAGAATCACCGAGAGCATGCAGGCTACGGTTGTTGAAAGAAACTTTTCCTTCAAATATAAGATCACAGTATAACCTCTCATGAATGAGAAACAACAACACATAGAAGGAACAAGGAAAACCCAAACAAAGAAACTAATTAATAAATAATTACAAATGTAAAACAAAATAAAATGCGAAAAGTTAAGAAATAAGGGACCAATCACTACATTAACCAAATTGCTAGTCCACCGGTGTAAAGAAAAATCCCTCGAAGATTATCTTTAAGAAAAATCCCACCGGTGGAGCTCATTTAATCTGAAATTCTGAATGGACATATGTAAAGTCATGTCTTGGATTGTTACTTTGCAGGAAGGTGCACGTGGTATAAATCATAGAACAAGTATTCGCTATCCTCCATGTATATCCAGGACGATCCAGCTGTTCGTAGAAAAGTAGTTTTGACAAACTTAGAAGCAATACATAGCAATTTACCATCATGTTATTCAGCTCCATGTCAAAAAACCAAACAGATCGATACATGTTCGTAGGGGCCCAAAGGAAACTGACTTTCTACGGATGCATCATGCAACTTAGATGTCTAAATAACTACAAGGAATAAAGAGGAGCGGAAAAGTCGACTCAAGAGAATGTTGTCTTTATTCATACACATTTGACTTCTCGACCTTACTAACTATAGACAGTGAAAGGTTTTGTTTTTGTCTTTCCATTCCCATGACAAAGGAAGGAACTAGATGAGCATAAACTATCATTCTACCATATAAACCTTAACGTACACAAATTAATCAGTTGCAATAGAAATACCAATAATGTAGTTTGACGTGATCGTCATCCATCCCATTCTACATTTCTATTTTCCACCAGTAGGATGGGACAATATTTACTACTATTGGACCCAAATGGCTAAATAAATGACACCACTAATATCTATACAAGACAGAGACTTCAGATAAGGGTCCCCAATCATGTTTAAACATCCATCAGTGCTGTACATTTATTAAAGCCTAGAGGTAACATCAATGGAAAATCATCATCTTCAGCACAAACTTGAAACAGAGAGCAACATCATTATTCATTAACTAACTAAACTTATTCAGGTATTCAACTGAAAGAATTGCATTAGCCAATTATACGCCTGATAAACAACATGAACAAAAACACTATCTTGAATTAGTAAAAAAACAGGGGATGTCAGTAAAAAGGGTTGAACCTGGTCCAAAGAGGTGAATTTATCAAAGATGTAAGCGTACTTTATCTTCTCTTCAGACCCACCAGAGTTTTTCTTAAGCTCACTACCAATGACAACATCAGAAGAAAGGACACTGGTTTCTTTGTGGCAATTCGTGGAACAGGTGATTGGCAGACAAAATTGGGGCCGAGCCAATTGTTTACTGGCTCGAACCGAACAATTGGGTTAATGAACCTTCGTTCGTTCGATAAGCCATGTAATCGGTTTATAACGTTTGATCCCAGTCATTTCACTTGTTGCCGCTTTATGCAAATAATACACCTAATCCGCTTATCCGCGTCATGAAAACCCATTCCCCACGCACCACTCCAATGCCAACACCATTTTATCTAAACAAAGAAAGTATGGATATACATTAAAACCTCTATAGATTAATAATGTTAGGATCGAAATATTTTATTAATTTAATAAAATATTATTATATTAATAAAT
>JAYMST010000055.1:0-16529 GCA_036897805.1 Plantago tenuiflora | reverse complement strand
ACCCATGTTAGTAAATGTAGGAACCTTCAAATCTCTGGGAAAATCATGTTTTGCGTCATATCAACACTAATTAATTTAAATATACTCTATGATCAACATTGCAATTCCAAGATATATACAGTCTATTAATATCATAGCGACGCGTAATTGTTTGATTATCTCGTAAACGACACTACTTGCTAAAATTCTAATATACTATAACCAAAATTCCTAGATTTTCTTCTGTCCGTTTGCTGGATGTTTATTCAACTAATCGCGGAATGTGACACTAGCTCATTTTACTAGACAAAAATTAGGTTTTCTCATTTTGATGTAGAGCATATATAGGATATAAACAGTACTTGTATAAAAATATGATGGAACATGCACCAAAGGATCCAATAACTATATAGGAGTATGCAGTACAGCTGTAGTCTAGTAAAATTTTGGTGCATGTTAGGGTGTTTTTTTTTTCAAATGACATTGGGAACTCAGAATCGCTACCCTTCAGATACACACTAAGTAAACCTCACATAATAGTCTGCAAACTATGAAAGTCAAGAAAATCACTTTCCGTGGAATTTGAACATGTAACCATGAGGATATTCTCCTTACTTCAACCAATTGAGCGTTTGCTTTGATCCACTGCCTTCTTCTATGTGCAACAATTATGAGGTCAGTCTCACTTTGTTGGTTATTGAATTACCATACTACGAGTTCATTAGAACTATGCAAGTCATTCTATCATCAGTCTTCATATATTTACAACTAAAACCCCAAAAGTACTATGTTAATTTAGTAATATTGAGATTGAGTTGTTATTCATTGATCTGTTAATAGAACTATGTTAACATATATGCCAAGCCAACTAAAAATATCTTTTGTTGAGAAACATACATTTTAGTAGGCTGTGAGTGATGCAAATGCAATGCACCATTACTATTAGTATAAGATATGTGGTTCTCTCTTCTTCTTGTGATAATTTTCATCCCCACAGGCCACAGACAAACACAGATGGGACGAAATCATTAAAACTGCAGACTTATAAATTTCACTTTGGATCCCAATCCTCATGTGCAGTTATATGTTAAACCGGACCACTTTTAGAGAGAGAGATCATACAGTAATACACTATACTACACACTGTATATTACTACTACACAAACAAACATATACAAACAGAGACGAAAGTGCTTGCTAGCTAGCTACATGACTGACTTTTATCAAAACAACAAAACACAAGAAATCAAGATGATAAATTGTGCATCAGCAACTGCAACTGGAGGAAGAAGCCAAAGACAAAATATTACAGTGTTCGAAAACTTCCATAAATGAAATTACTGGAAGAAAAGAGCCGTATTTGACAGCACAACACAAGACAAGCAAACAAACACGTATTAATAATTCATTTATGCCCCAACATCATGCATCCATCACTGCAACCACAACCCAACGAAGATCGATCATATACTCATAGATTTCTAATATCTCTTCTTCAAATTGTTCTCATCAGTAACTACTAGTAGTAGTACAATAAATCTATACTACAAAAAAAAACAGTACGTTTCCTTCATTACTTATTACATTAAATTGTTGTTCACTTCTCTCTAGATTACAATAACAATAATGAATCAATGAATTAAGAATGCACCGTAATTTGTTCCCACCCACCTCCTCATGTCATAACCTGCTCTATATATGCGTATATATCTCTGTCGTTTAATCAACTCTATCTCTCTTTCTTTATTTTTTCTTTCTAACACAGAAAGAAAGAAAGAAAAAAAAAGAAAAAATCTTTTTTTTTTCTTGAAGATAAGCCCAAATTTCATTTCTTTCTACATATTTCCACCTTTAAACTTCATTTTCTTCAAGTTTCAAAAAAAAAAGAACTTCATTTTCTCACCTCTCTCTGTTTTCTTTCTTGCTGCCATTTTCTTCTTCTTCTTGAAGTTCAGTTAAAGCAAGTAGCTAGCTATTAGCACTAAATGTGACATGGTAACATCAAGGCGACAAACTGGGCTTTTCATTCTCACACTAATTACCCTCTTTCTCGCCATTAACGTCTCCCACTCCTATCAAATTCCAACTGGAACAAAGCTCGAGTTGACTCACCGAGTCCGACTCGCCACGCAACTCGACCGAGTCAAACAGTTCGTCCACCAAGACACAGCTCGCCTCCGTGCCACCAATAACAACGCAAAGGCCAAGAACAATGCCATTTCATACTCAGAATGTGTAAACAGGAACACAACCAAGAATGCGCACCAAGTGTTCGGCGAATTGCCGCTGAACTCTGCAGCTGATTACGGGTCGGGTCAGTACCATGTGCACTTCAACGTGGGCACGCCGGCTCAGAGGGTGCAGCTGGTGGTGGATACGGGTAGTGACTTGACCTGGACCAAGTGTAAGTACAGGTGTAGAGGGAAATGCAGGAGGAGGATGGTTAAAGGTGGGATTTTTCGTGCGGATCAATCGGCGAGTTTCAGAACAGTGCCTTGTTCTTCTGATGTTTGTAGAGTTGAGCTTGCGAATCTGTTCTCTCTGTCTAGATGCGCTTCTCCGGCTGACCCATGTGCCTATGATTACAGGTGAAGCATTTTTCTTTATTAAGTAGTCAACCTGTTTGATGAAATGCTCATTGAAAATTGGTTTGGATTAGTTTATGTTATCATGTTTAGTTTATGATTCTTTGGAGTGTTTAGTGAAGTTTTTGGTATAGAATATGAGCTTAAAGTGGTAGAGAACAGTTGCTTGTTGAGTTTCAAGAGAAATAGTGAAAAGTTGGGTAATGAGTAATGAGTGCCCTGGAAAGTAAACATTTTTGGAGTTAATATTGTTAATGCTTGTTAAAAAGACATCAATTTTTCCTCCTAATCATTAGGAAATCAGTCACACTTTAGTGTGAATTTGAGGATAAATTAGGGTGATGTGGCTGGTGATTTCCTTTTGTTTTTTCTTACTTTAAAAGAGTTAGGTTTTTTTTTCTTCACTAAGAATTTCTCCTTTTGGATTGATATTTAAACAATTAGAATTAAGCTCCTGTTTTCAAGAACTTCTAATAAAGTGAAGTGTGGTAGGTGTTTGCAAAATCAACTAAAGAGCTGCTTCAACAAATTCTGGAGCTTAAAAAAAATGGTGCTTTTGGTAAAAATAAGCTATGACCAGTGTCCAATAAGCTTTTTCCGAACAGGTGCTAAGACAAGAATAAATAAGATGTTCTAGACCTAGTGTTAACCTTTTGTTATAATGAGCTCTGTTTTAGTTAATGATATAATGACAAAAGTTTGGTTGGAAATACTTCAACGGACACTTTCTTTTATTAAGTAGACGATGTCATGTTCGGGGTTTGTGGAGGTACGAAATACCGGTTAGGGAGCAGCTTGTATAGAGTGTGACAGTGCTTGAACCGGTTTGTAATGGATGTAAAACTAAAATAAACGCTAGGGGAACTGTCATATAGTAGTAAATGAAGGAGTTTCTCTGCCATAGGACAAGGCAAATGAATGATGCCTTTGTACTTATTGCCAGTATGTAATGTCTCAAGTTTTGTGTCACTGTTTGTTACCCCTAGTCTAAATAAGAAAGAATTCAATGTTGATGAGAAAGAAAGATTCTTATTAGGGGCTTTAAAGATTATTGTGTTTAAGAGATCTTAAATGTGTATAAGTAAGTTTATCTATGTAGAATCCACCGTTTATGGAGGCGGAACCACGAGTAAAGTTTGGAGAGGTAATCTAAGTATTGTTCTAAATCAGTAGATGCGATCTCTCGAGTGTTAATACGCAATTATAAAGATTTCTAACCTGAAAGAGGTATTACAAGGTGACCGGTAGGCATGTCAGTGAATGGTTTTAAGTTCTTCCACCATTTGGAAGGAGACCACAACATGTTGACTTCAATTTGTTAATTCATGTCTTTTTAGGTGGAAGCTTATTAATTTCTTTCCCATCTTGGAGATGGGCTAGTTGATGATTCTATGTTATTAAATTATTATAATGAGCCGAAAAGATGTAGTAGTACAATCTTTGAACAGCTTATCACAGTTGAATTCAAGTCACAATATAGAAAAAAAGAAAAGAAAGCTTTTCAATTAACTGCAGTGTATACTTTAAATGCTCATCAGTCCAATTTTTTGCATCAACAACCCCTGCATCCCTAATGGTGCAAGTCATTTACAACCCTTACCTAATTCCAGCATGGCCTTGTAAGGCAGTTATTGTGAAGTAGATTGGCTCACATGACTCACAACATCTATGCACCATTGCAAGGGCTTGTTTGGGGAGGTAGTTTCACTTTCCCCATTTAGATGTGGCATGGTGATGAGGACAGAAGGGATCCAATATTTCATAGACCCAAAAACATCTTTGTCCTTTACGGGTACGCATGTGTGTGTTTGGACCAACATGATAACTTACAGCTTTCTCAAAATCTGTACACCGACTTCTAGCTGGGACTGAAATTCCCTTAATGTGTTGGTACCCGATTAAGTTACGTGGTCCTTGACTCCTTGTGTTGGTCAAGGATGGGTATATAATCATCAATGTTCTTGAAATTTGAGACTCTGTAGAAAAAAAAGGAAAGACGTATAATTATTAACTACATTCCCTCAGAATTTAGATTCTCTAAATGAGTTTTTTTTTCCTCTATGTGCTTTCTTTAGTATCTTTGTTTTGGCCAGTGCTCCTGTGCTTGCAAATTCATTTTGCGGAAATAATTTCTTAGTTTCTCTAGTGGACCTTGTTGCTAAAAGTTATCTACAATAGTTGTGAGAGTTCATAAATGCTAGCATGTGTGTCATTTAGCCAGTATGTGTCGATTACATGTAGACTTCTTGTTAATATAAGTACTCCTAAAGTTTCAACAGGATCTAGTTCTTAAATCACTCTTATGATTGGTTATATGACTAGGTATGGGGATGGATCATCTGCACAAGGATTATTTGCATCTGAGACGATAACTTTTAGAATGACAAACGGAATGAAGAGAAAACTCCGCAATGTGTTAATCGGGTGCAGCGAGTCCTCAAGTGGCCAAAGTTTTCAGTCTGCTGATGGTGTGATGGGGTTAGGCCACAGCAACCATTCATTTGCTGTTAGAGCGTCCAAGTATTTTGGAGGCCAATTCTCATACTGTCTAGTGGATCACTTGAGCCCCAGGAACATAACGAGTTTCCTCATATTCGGCTCACACAAAGAAGCTCATGTATCTTTTAGAAGAAGGATGCGATACACAAAGCTAGTTCTTGGTGTTATTGATCCATTTTATGCAGTAAGTATCAAAGGCATCTCTGTTGGAGGAGCAATGATGGACATCCCGACTGGGGTTTTTGTTGTGAACAGTACAGGTGGAACAATCATCGATTCAGGGTCAAGCTTAACGTCCTTAACTCTCCCGGCCTATAATCCTGTGATGGATGCTCTTAAGCTGTCTTTGTCAAGATTTAGGAACTTAGACTTGGACATTGGAGGGCTCGAATACTGCTTCAATTCTACGGGATTTCAGGAATCTTTGGTGCCAAGATTGGTGTTTCATTTCACAGATGGAGCAAGATTTGAACCACCGGTGAAGAGTTACGTGATCGATGTAGCTCCGGGATTGAAATGCATTGGGTTGATCCCTGCAGCCTCGCCAGGTGCCTCTGTAATCGGGAACATCATGCAACAAAACCATTTATGGGAATTTGATCTTGTTAATGGTAGGTTGGGTTTTGCTAGCTCTTCCTGCAGGTGATGCAGAAAGAAGAGTCGATGATCATCAGTGATTCAGTTGAATCAGCATCACACGGCATTGTAATTTATACTAGTATTCAACTCCTTATTCAATTCATCAATTCATAATGTATACATGAATGGAACCATGTTCATTCTTCTCCTTAAGAGTTGCTTTTTGTTTGACATATCTCTCAAGTTACCACCCATGTTAGTAAATGTAGGAACCTGTAAATTAGCTTGTGAAAATCATAATGTACGTTTAATGAGATACAAAGAACTCTTCATAATAAGGACAGACACTATTTGATGTGCTTCATTTCCTCATTGTATTTACTCCATGTCCTGGCTGACTGTGCCTTAATTTGCTGTGTATGTGCAAATTGCAATGGGGATAGGTGAAGGACACGTGCCGCTATGGGTGGTAGATGAAAGGGGAGCCACTTTATGGTCGAACATTTATTAGAAAATAAGTTAATTAATGCTGCAGTATATTGTTTTATTAAATGCTTGACAAATTTTTATGTGTCAAAAATACATTTACTTAGTATTAAAATATTATAACTGAATTCTTTTTTCACTCTCATTTTCTTTTGAAATTCCCCAACCCTAAATCTTTTGTAATTATTGCATTTTCATAATATTTCACCTGACATTTTCCAAAGTATTGTAATTATTCATATAATTCACACTAAAAACTTGTATACTAATTTAGAGATATAGGGAGTACTTACAAACACATCTCTGAATGTGACAAAAACGGAATGAGAATTACCATCAAAATTCTCAGTTTAGTGAAACAATTAACAGATATAAAAATACTCCCGCATATTTTAACAAAACACCATAATTGATCAATATAACAAAATCAAAATTAGATATCAAGAGTGTAACAGTATAAGTGTATATAACCAAGCCATCGAGCTTCCAGTACACCAATTGTTGGCCATCAATGCAAAAATATAACAGCATATGCCAACCTAGATGAAGTTGATTTACACTCCGTGTTCACATCTTTTTGTTAAGTGAACCAGGCCTTCAGTACTCAACACTACTAGCCAGGAGATTGTCCTCCACGTGGAGGACGGCCTCGAACTCCTCGTCCTCCTCGAACACCACGTGGAGGCCGACCTCGCAAACTTGGTCCAGGACGACCTCGAACACCTGGTCCAACACGGCCTCTGGTTGGTGCAGGTTGTGAATGCAAATTCTCTATAACTCTTTGCCTTGGTTCTGCAAAATTGACGATTTTGACGATGGTTTAACAATAGTATCGGACAGGCTAGCACCACTGATAAAGCCATGGTAACAAATTAAATGTTTCAAGTGGAGAAATCAATTACCTTCTCCTAAGGCATCAATGCCAGCTGAAGTGCTACCCGATGCTTCCACAGCACTAGAGCTTGACCCAACTGACCGAGTTTCTACAACTGATCCCACAGCATCAAGCAGCTTATCTGAATCATCAACACATTTTTCAGTCATGCCACTGCTGTCGTTCTTTCCATCCTCTTGATCCGAAGGATCGATCTCCCCAGCTTCAAGGGTCTCAGAAATCCGAGGATCAATGCTCGGAGATCTTGATGGTTCAATACTCAGAGATCTTGGTGGTTCAATACTTGGAGATCTTGGTGGTTCTACAGATTCGTCACGTAGATATTCTCCAACTTCTGGTATGTTGCCATCTCCATCGGCATCTGTTAACTCTGTATCAAGCTCTCCCTCTTCCCTTTCTTCAGATTCCGTTACTATACGTTGGACATCTTGTTCAGTTTGATGCCTTAACTGGTCATCAGAATGGATAGCATCTTTGGGCATGTCAGATTTCTCATCTGTAATTTCACCCACCTCAATTTGTTCAGTGAGTGCTGGCTCATCCACTTCCCCTGGAGCTCCTGGGTCGTCTTTCTCATTATCATCATATCCTTCCTTACCAGGTTGTTCAATATTATTCCCCTTTTCATCTATCATTTCATCATTTGCAGCAACATCAGAAACGTTAACAGGAGCAGCAGATGGTTCTTCGCCACTTTCTTGGAAACTCTCTGAAGATTTTGGCTTTTTCAGTGCGGGAGTTATCAAATCAGGGCTTCCTTCCTCTCGGGCTAGGATCTCATCAGATGATCGCTTACGCACAGGAGATTTTGTTGGCACTGGTGGATTTCCTTGATCAATATCAAGCGATGATGTCCCAATGGATTCATCAGCTTTAGATTCATCTGGTTCTGACATCTCTACATCACCTTGAATTTCTTTGGGTTTTGAAAGACTTGGACGAACCAGTCTCCTTCCCGTTTTGATATTAGCCCTAGAAACCAATCGTCTTTCTCTATCTTCAAATGCTCTTACAGGAGCAACATTCGCAGGGGTCACTTCTGGTGTTTTCGTCGATAAAGCAACTGATTGACTGACAGGAGCTACCTCAGGATGCATAATATTCACCTTTGGGGGAGTATTTGAAGGGGAAGCAGAATCAGGCTTACTGGGAGTTGCAGCTTGAACAAGATTCTCAACAGCGGAGAAATCTGCAGATCCAAAATCTTCCAGTGAAGTAGTGGCTACTGGTGTAATCTCGGGTTGACTGCCTCCAGAAGTCTTAAGCTTTTGTACTTCATCTTGAACCAATTTCAAAACTTGCTGAGTCTTCGATAGCTCATCTGCCAACAACTTATTTTCCTGAGTGACTTTTTCAAAATTCTCGTAATGTGTTTTTTCAGTCTTATCACTTTGTTCTTTTTCTTTAAGTTCATCTTTCAGTTTTTTCACCTCTTCTCTTAACCTTTCAACTGTTTTTTCAAGAATCTGTATCCTAGTATCTTTTTCTTTGTTGGCTTGTTCACTTGCAGAATCCTCCACATTCCTTTTAACTTGTTTGGCATCCTCTAATTGTTTGGACAAAGCAAGCATCTCTTTGTTAAGTTCATCCTTCTCCTTGGTCAAGTTCTCACACCTTCTCCGCACCACATTGTAATTTTTCTTCAATCTTTCAATCTCGGACTTTAAGGACGCCTCCGTTTGCAAGATTCCAGCAATCCTGGTTTCTCTTTCGTTCAGTTCTGTCCTACAACTGGATAGATCACGCTCTAAAACTGATACTGCTGCTTGCCTCTCTGACAGAAGTTTATTCACCTCCTCTAGTTGTACATCCTTTTCTCTCAAATTACCTTGAAGCTGCTGGAACGAATCTTTCAATCGATTGTAATCATCAATATCAAAAGTGTTGCACTTTTCTAACAGCTCATTAATTTTTTTCTCATTATTCAGATTTTCTGCCTTAAGACGATCAATTTCTCTTATTCGGGTTTCCAATTCAGTGTCTCTATCTCGAAGAAGTTTCTCCATATTCTCACTTTCCGTCCTTTCTTTTTGGAATGCCTCACGAAGTTTCTGGCATTCTTCAAAATTGTGCCGATTCTCTTCTCTAAGCTGGATGTTACTTTCTCGGAGGAGGTTTAGCTCTCTAAGCTGTAATTGGAGAGATTTAAATTCTTCCTCTGTGAATAATGAAGCACGAGATTTTTCCCGTGCAGAACGAAGCAACGCTTGAGCTTCATCAGCTGACTTTGAAGCGCTCTCCAGCTGAGACTGCAACCGTAGCTTCTCTTGTTTCAGTATAGATCTCTCTTTTTCTCCTATTTCCTTTGTCCTGCGGAGATAATTTACAACATTTTGCAACCCATCATCATCACCAGATGTCTGAGAACTGCTCCCAGATGCTTTCCCTAGTTCTTTATCTGCCATACGGATGTGCAGGGCCTCGAGCCGACTATGCAAAATCTTGTTCAATTCATCAACTTCGCTGTATTTTTTATCCAGTTCACTCTTATAAACCTCTGCAGTTAACTTTTCCGCATCCAATCTCGACTTCAGCTCACTCTGTGTAGATAACAAATAGATGGGTCAGCCAAAATATACTTCTTCAAACAAAGCCATATTGAACGATCCAGTCAAATAAAGTTATGAACTAACCAACTCCATAGCAATAATATGGCCAGTCAGCCAAAGAAAAAGAAGAGTGAAAACGGAAAAAGAAGAAACAGAACCATTTGGCTTCCCCAGCTTATCATGCATTTATATGCTCCAAGATACATGCAGAAGCTAGTTAAGTTAAGTGAAAACAGATGAAATTGAGTAACTAAAGAGTGATTACATTTTCAGCTCTGACCATATCAACGTCTCTACGAAGTTTGGACGTTTCATCTTGTGATGTAGCCAAAGCTTGTGATGTTCTGGTCAGCTCCTGAATAGTTTCAGACTGTAGAATTACCTGGATATACAAGTATAACCATAAACATATAAGTACCATCATTTTTCCCATCAAGATTGACATAGAGAATCAATAAAATTCAGATTGCAGAATAGTTTTTGGGTTTCAATGAAAGAGAGTATTGAGTACACATTTGTGAATGCAGTACATTAACATCAAAATCAGTTCTGCTATATACTAAAATCTTTAATATGTGCTGGAAGAGGAGGGGGCTTGGCTTTTGCAACTATTCAAGGACTAAGCCATTGGATTATCCACTGTATACCAGGACATACACAACCAGTCAGTTGTGATGATCACATCTGAGATCAAGACATCATATTAAACAACATACAGTAGTTGAGTCCAACGGTAACATCGAGCCTTGAAAAATTGGAACTTTGAAATACCATACACCAGTTTAGTTCCTGAATCCAATAAGCACAAATATGAAAAGTTATCCTACTGCCACCCTTAGCCAAACTTCTGGGTATACATATTTATGGAACTCAGATGGTAGTATAAGGATGAGCATCCATGGAAATGGTAAAAACACTTCAAATGGAATAAGGATGAGCATTGGTCTACATTTTGGAACTTCCCTAACCTTTTATCACCCAAAAACATGCAACTAAAATGGTATATGTACCAGTGGTACAATGTTTACAACTCCTATGTCTTGTCAACAGTCAACACAATTCAATGTGGACACAACACTACCTGTGTGGACCTGAATCATATAATATCAAAGAAAATAGACCATTGCTGAACAAAAGAAATAAGAAAATGGTTGCTACGTGTCCAGAAAAAAGGATCGACGTGTCACATGTATGACAAAGATAGAAACCACAAATGTGTCAAGGACAGGAAGATGTAGAGTGAGATCAAGAGGGAATTTTCTGAGTAGAGTTTTGACTTTCATACTACTCAAATATTGATAGCATATATATATTACAAATAAAAATGTGTACTTAAGTGGCTTGAAAATATGCTGTTATATAGCAACCATAGTAATACTATGGTAATCATTCAGTTTTGGATGGTATTGCTACTAGTTATCAATACCAGTGTTTAAACACGTCGGAAAACATAGGATCTCAACATAATCTACTAAGCTCCATAATTTAACTACTCCTTGAAACTAACAAGTAAAAATTAAATTCCTACCTGTCTTTGGTAATTGCTTTGGGCAGCTTTCCATCTTTCATGCTCTTCCACCAGGTCCTGTTTCAACGCAGATATTTGTGCTTCCATCACTTCAATTTGAGACCTGCAGCAGTACAACAATAAAAGGAGATTTTACAAAAGAACGAAAAAAAAAAACCAAGAATACTTATAATTTGGTTATCAGTTTAACCATAGTCGGTCATTTTGCTCTAATTTATTTAGCATCAGCTTATTAAAATTTTATTGTTATGACTCCATTTCAATATACTTGAAAATATCAATTTACACTAATATTTTGTGGTCTAGCTCAAGTCTACACATGAATCACATTCACCAATATGTGGCTTTCTTATTCATTTGCAGTTTACATCAATTGGTTAATATGTGCTATTGAGACCTAGACTAAATATGTTAATATGTGCCAAGGATCTATAAGATGTCCCACATTTGTGGCTTGAATATTTATCATGTTCCATCTAGTTTTTTTTACCAGGGTAATGATGATTTCTTCCCGCTATTTTCCATTGTAATTAAAAAATGGAATAAAGAAACATTTCTTTCAAGCTACGGAAAAGAAAAAAGGAATACAGTTCTAAAATTGAAATGATCCAAAATATGGTTGATCAGCAGAATACTAATTAGTAATTACAGTACACCTGAGTGTTATATATCAAAACAGGACCAGTAATTCAAATATACTAGTATAAGGACTCACATTTTGACAACGCAGTCATCTTTCAGGCTAGAGATTTGGGATGTAACATTAGCGAGGGCCTCTTCTTTTTCAGCATTGGCCGACGTGGCTTCATTCATCTTCAATGTATATTCCATTTCAATTGTATTAATCCGCTCCCTGAGTGAATGAACCTCAGCTTCAAGAGAACTTCTTACTTGATTCGCCTATAATGCATGGAGATCGATTCCGTGAAGAAATACTCATGAGTGAACCCATTGTGGCACAAAACATAAAGAACAGTACCTCCGTTTTGAAACTCTCAAGGGCCAACTCCATTTGTTTTAATGCGGCTTCATTTACCTCGGCTATACTCTTGTACTGAAAGGATTATTGAAAGTTAGAACAGGAGAGTGGGATTTACAAATACAGACACTGGAACTGGATACCTACCTGAAGCATGTGATCCTTGTTAGCCTGTGCTTCCCCAGTCAATTTTTGAATTTCGGCCTGGAAATCAGCCGAAACCTAGAGATCAAGGAATCATAAATAGGTATCATCTTTGAATTAGTCTGATCAAGTTCCAGAGTGACCAGATCTCCGACTCTATTTAAATCACATCCATTCATTTTATCAATCTCAATCTGATACATATGTCATTTTTTAGGAGGTTCAGGTTTGGTATCTCTATCTCGTTGACATGATTTCTGATTCTCCCAATGGAGTTAATTTTCCAATTGGACTGTTACACACTTGCACTAATTATTCAATCCACAATGGTAAATGTAATAATGTAAGCATCTGATTTACCAACATTTAATTCTCAAAACAAAAGAAGAAAAACTAATTTTTTTTTTTTGAAATATTTTCTTCTTTTAAACTTATCTAATTTTATTATATAAGTGTGTAATAAAAACTGTCGTTTACTTGAATGGTATTTATTATGTTTACTTCACACAGCCAACAAGCAAAAATATTATAAGATTCAGAATTAGAATTTATGGAAGCACCCGGCCATATGGTTTAATGGACAAATTTATGATAAATCCAGAAATAACCCCATGGGCTCCTTGGAAACATGAAATGCACGGCCAGTTATGATGGCAATCTATGAGAAAGCATTGAACCAGATAATATATAAAATGAATCAAGTACTTGGCACAAAAAAATTGCTTTGCAGACGTAATATATGATCAACTGCCATGTGTTAAATAGTAAGCTCCAAACTGCCATGTGTTTAAGTAAGCTCCAAAGTAAGCTTGCATAATTACAGAACTAGTCCCAATCAAACTATATAAATACCATGGGGCACACATCAGCTCAGTAATGCCATCAGTGATCCTAAGAGCACAATATTCCGCAACTAGTGATACCTTGCAGCTAATATTTTGATCCCATCAAGTGTTAAATTATGATTTCGATTGGGCATAATAATTGTAAGTAACAAATTTTGAGCACAAGCTCATCCCTCCTGTGATTTGAAGTAATAATACTGATCCTCAAATAAAATAAAGTTCAACAATACCATTTCATTACCCAGTCCCCATAGACAGGCACTAGGAACACAGCTCTAGGCTCCACCTGGACCACCACTAGATTGAAGCAAAAAAACTTCTAAAAAAACTAAGAAAAGCAATAACATGTTTTATAATACCACACAAACACCTTCTTCACATTTCAGGGAATTACCGTAAGACAGATGTTGCATCTGTACTTCCTTAGAATGAAAAAGCTCAAGAGTGAATATTGAACAACTACTAAAACAAAGATAAAGAAAATGTTTGAATCTTCCACGTACCTTCTCACTTGAATAAGACAGACTGCCATCAGAACCACTAGAATCCTGTGTCATAACATATAATCACTAAATTGGTTTTTTCAGTGTACTATTAGAGTCATAATATCTATCTAATCTAGATCAAAACAGTAAATCGGAAGATACCAATTTTCTCCCCCATCAAAAGGAGAGGAAGAACGAAGGAATCTCAACATAATTAGAGCTGTGAATGTGGCTAAACTACATGTGAGATTTGATAGAATACCTTTGTTTTTTCTGATTTTAAAACTTCTTCCATATTGGAACAGCGGTTCTGGATGAAAAAAGAATAACTCAGTTTGAGTAACCGAGCAAATACTACAATGTAGCATATGTTCTCAAAAGAAATACCTCCGCAACAGCAGCCCTGGACTCAGCAGCTGCCAAGGATTGCAATGCATTCGCTCGTTCTCTACCCAATTCCTCAGTTTGTTTCAGGGCATCCTTCAACGTAGTTTCATGCTCTACTGCAAGTCTACGGACATTATCTCGCTCTTCCTGTAGCTGCCTTTTCATCTCAGCCAGTTCTCCCTATGTAATATTAGTTTAACACATAACATGATAAGGTAAATTATGATACTAATGAGATCACTGTATTCGCTGGTGCACTGACGAAGTTCACGAATCATTTTATTATAACCAACGGAAAGGTACCTCAATCATTTTTATGTGTTCTTCCTCCTTTCTCCTCTCTGTGCTTCTAGCTTCCTAAATCATGCATACATTACAATAGTGAAGTTGTTTACATCAAAAACCTGAAAGAGAAATAAATTACTTCAGGGGAGGAGGAGAAGATACCTCACGTACTATCTCAGTGCTCTGAATGGTGTCCATAGTGGCCTACACAATAATACAACTAAAAATTAAAAAATATGCAGATGCTACATTGGGACTCATAAGTAATTTATTATTAGTCTGTCAGTCATTTTAGGCGCTGGGAAGCATAGACCTGCAAACGGTGAAGCCTCTCGGACAAACTGCGGACTTCATCAGAAGCTCTCTTCTCAGAGTTCTGTAGTATTTCCTTTTCATGCTTCAGTACTGAGACCTACAGAACAATACAACTTTAATTTTAAGAAGGTAACCAATTACTTGAATAGTATCTGCAAAGGTGAAAAAAAACACCTCTATTGATAGCTTCCGGGAGAGTTCATCAGATGTATTAACAGACTCGGAAAAATCGCGCAGTTTCTTCTGGTAGTCCACTATCAACTGCGAGAATTCGACATTTCTGGTTATCACTGCCTGATGTTCTTCTTTCTGAAAAAAACAGAGAGTCTATCTTACTCGATGATTTTAATAAAGTAAATCATTGTCCAAGATTACCTACCATATGTAGACACAAGTTAAATTCTAAATTTATCAAACCTGATGCTCAAAGTCCTTCATAAATCTAGCAAGCCTTTCCTGTGCTGATTGTGCTTCCAAAGACAACTTGTCACGATCAGCTCGCAGTGTTATTACTTCACTCCTGGGAACAAGAATATATAATAACTCTCCTACACAGTATATTTATATGTATATACTAATAAAAGAAAAATCTGTGAAGAGAAGTAAAATAAAGAAAAAAAATTCCCATCAAGAATTGAACACAAGACCATTTGGATGCTACATTACATATCAACTGGACCACTGTGACAAAGATATACTGTTCTTCAATTATTGCATGGAATCACACATGGACGTCATAAATAAATCAGTAAGCCTGAATATGTGTTATTAGTTATTGTGGTTAATCTAAGATGTGATACAATAAAATTCATTTGACATGAGCGCACACAAAAGTGCATTAAACATTTTTTCAATGTTACTGATAATATAATCACAGAATCCCAGGCACTAGTAACTTATGCATTCAACTCACAGTTTATCAGATGATCCTCTCAATTAAAAGAGCAACCCCCCCCCCCAACCCCCAAAAAAACGCTGAACCAATAGTTAGCAGAGATTATATACTGGCACAAAATTGTCATAATCAGAAGAAAAAAATAGTATTTGGTTAAAAAGATAAAAAGCTTACTTAGATTTTGCTAAATCTTCCTCAAGACTTTTCACACGATCTTGTATCTTCGTTGATTTTTCCTATAAAGAATTCCTCATGTAAGCAAAGCACATTGATACAAGACAACATGGAAATGACACTTATATATTAAACCATTTAATCCAGACAATAACATACATGACTACTTTCCCGGAAGAGCACAATCTCCCTGCTTCCTTGCTCTGCACAATGGGAAGCAGCAAAATATGTAAGCCTAAATGTTAGTATGATGAAAATAAGCCTAGACTGGAAACAAAAGCTACGAGTTTAAGCATAGAGAGAACAATTATTGTGAGGGTAATCACCATGAAGAACTCTTGTCAATTTTAGTAAATGTTATATTAAGCGGGTCAGTTGAACAGATATATAGTATGATAGCCATAAGTGATAAGCCTGGGTTGGATGAGGGAACTATTACATTAACCGGCATGATGGTTGCCGTGTCATGCATAATTTACATGTGAACCCAAACCCCACTATGATCGTTGCCTTGATTGTGCCAGTTCAAAGTCATGATTTATAGTAACCCCTTGTGATGTTGCACGTGAGCATCAACAACTATTCGCTTGCAAGTAAACCTAGAATGTATTATCATTCTTCTTGTTATTTGTCTCTCTTTTTGCCAGGCAAAGCAAAGTATATTACTCCCTCCGTCCCACGTATATAGGCCACAAACTTTTTGGCGTTGTTTTTAAGACGGCCAATAATTTACTGTTTGTTGGTGGAGAGATAAATGATAACGAATGGAGAAAGTATGAAAGAAAAGAGAGATAAACGATAAAGAATGAAAAAATTATAACATAGTGGGGTTTATTTTTTTACTATTTTAGGAAATGTCCTAAATTAGTAGGACGTCCCAAAAAGGAATAGTTACATTTTTTAGCAGGGCAGAGGGAGTA
>JAYMST010000054.1:0-16530 GCA_036897805.1 Plantago tenuiflora | reverse complement strand
ATTAAGTAGCAGTGGTATAGGCATAGGCCAGCACCTCTCTCTACAATTGCATTAAGTAAACCTGTTATAATGCTACTGCTGGAGAAGTGCCAACTATTTGAGAAAGAAGATAGACAAATGTGCGCATATTCTTTATTTGGAAAGTAACTCAAGGTATGTTTAAAGTCATAATTAAGCTTTTCTGTAGGTGCATCTAGTAGGTAAGTACCCAAAGAGATTCTAGAGACTGTTACGAAAGCACCCTTTTACTAGGTATTTATATCTGAAATAAGGTAAAATCTAATTATTATAGCACATAGATAAGTACTTGCTATAGGAAATTATTATAGTTAATCAGAAAGACAGCTTATGGAAGGTAAACTTCTCTAATTAAATTGGTGGGGCATTGACGCATGGATAATATTTAATGTACAAGGACCTTCTTTAATAGGTGTAGTGGCTTTAGCCTGACATGGATTCTTGTTTTAGTAAGCGCATATAATTAAGAGCTTGACGCTCCGCTAAGGTAGATATTTTCTGATACAAACGACGAACCTTTCTTTTATTTTTGAGGGCTGCTCTATTGCTCTATAGAGTTACAAGATCAAGACCTAATTAAGACAAGCATAAGCGCTCTAAGCGTGCTTCAGATAAAGTATAATTAAGTAAGATAAGCAGCAACTTCATGCATGAGTATCTGTTTATTAAAGTGGGGGCTTGTATAAGTAATCATTATAGTTATCAACTCATAAAGAAGGTTTGTGTAAGATAACCTCGCTAATTTTTTCTTCTTTTGTGAGTACACCTAAGGCAAAGTCCCTAAAATAAGCAAGAAGTTACTATAATAGGCATAATGGCACAAGTAAATGCATGTTTATGTATGACTAATAAATAAGTAAGGCTTTTGAAACTGGACGCCTCGCTGGGTGGTTATTTTCTACTACATCACCATTTCCAGCAAGGTGTTTCTTTTGGAGACCAAGGGAAAGCCTATAAATTAAGTATATATCAGAGCGTAACTAAGACAAGACTAAGGCAGCAATCTAAGCTATAAACAATGAATACCTAAGCGTGCGCATTTTCATATAGTGAGTTAACAAGGATTGTTCAAGGGGTATGCGACTGGCGTATGCTACATGCTAAGTGCATTATAATATGTCTTCTATTTGCCTAGACAAACGCCCACAAGATCAAAAAACTAAGTTGTAACTTACATTACAGAACCCCCTTTTCTTCGCGCGTAAGTACCCTATCTACATATAATTAATTACGTTTAAAGCCTTAATTTTACCATTACTGTAATTAAGATATGTTTAAGTCAGCAGTCAAGTCAGCCTATAAACGTAGAATACATATAAAGGGCACGTAGCTCAGCGCATTAAGCTAATCAATATTGCTGTAAATGTGCTTATAGAGTAGACTGGTCACTAAATATTATTATATAAAGCCTAATCTAAGCCAGCAATCTAATTCCTAAACAATGAGTGCTTAAGTATGCTCATAAAAAGGGAGCCTAACTCCGAGAAGTAAATAACTATGGACCACGTATAAAGTAGTGCGTTAATAGGATTGCTCAAGAGTACGCAACTGCCCGCGCATACTTAATGCTAAACATGTGTTATAATTATTATACCCTCTATTTGCCCAGGTAAGCACACACAGGGGCAGGCATTAAATTGTACTTTACAAAATCTCTTTTCTTCGTGCGCAAATACCTCCCTACTTAAGAATAATTAAATGCGTTTATAAGACTAAGTCATGCCGCTGCAGTACGTCCCACTATATTTCTCACCCTACTCTCATTAGGTTTAGATATTTATTTTATGTGTATAAGACAAGACATAATAGAGCATAGGGACATTATTAGGTTCAAGCAGTAAGCACAAAGTATTGCTTATGGTAGAGGCATGCTAAAAGAGTATATTAAAGCTATAATTATTAAGGGGTAAACTCTTATAGCAAATGAGTAGACCGAGTAGACTACGAAATGCTCAAGCCTAAGAAAGTTCCAGTTGTTAACGTAGGATATTTTATTAAAATTAACGCATTAGGAGGGGCAAAGCATGCCTTAAAGTACTTATAAGTTCCCTCTAATAAACCTGAGACTGCACCGAGAAGCCTTCGTGTAGTAAATCCTTCGGACCTTTCTCTACATTTAGAAGTAACATATAATCGAGTAGGTGCTCTTCATAAAACACGATAAAGCCGGCTATTAATTATGCATTAATTTAGCTAGGAAATTCCAGCAACTGCTAACCCTGATCCAAGATATTATTTTGAAAATAAGAGCATAACCCTAGAAGAAAGTGTGGGTCATAATTATACAAATAAATACTTATGAAGGTAATCAGCCTGGCAAGACTTGCTAATAATACTGATGTAACTTAGCTAAGGGACATTTTTAAGATAAAATAAGCCGTAATTACCCCGGAAATAGGACATAGTAATAAAGTTATCAGACACCGTCAGCTTTCTTCACTAGAGTAACAAATTATATAGCGGGTGCAAGCATGTTGTTTAAGGGACACCAAGGGGCATTTACTTAAAGGGAATTCGTAATAAATAAGGGTTCGGGCAGTATCTTGATTATCGTAGAGGAATAGGCTCAGGTATAGCTGCTAGGCACACATGACATATACTAAAGTAGTTAGTGTACCAAAGTCATAACTAAGCATAACGTAGTAAAGGCCTCTTTATTTTTATGTAATATGAGCTCGCGTACGTATAATTATTTTATGTACCCCTTCCTTTTTATAAATATTTAAATGCATTTCTAAGTCTAAAATATGTCATTAGAGTACAGCCCGCCAGAAATTATACCTGCTCTCCATTTAAGTTTGAGCAAGTTATTTAGTTATTTATATATCATAATTAACTAACAAGGTATTAACATGCAACCTTGATATTAGGTCTTCATAATTCATACAAAAGCCTTACTATAATTTTCCGCTATACAAACTACCATTTTCAGTTCCAACTAAAGAAGCCATAGAACCTTTCGTTACGTTCCTAACTAATCATTTAATCTAAGAGAAAGGGGCACTAAGGGGCGTATTGCCATATATATAGGCATATATAGGAAAGCCTCAATTTTATTGTGTTACGGACTATTAAGAAAAGCCAAGGCATACTAGAACATAAGAATATTAATTACTCATTACTAAGGTAAAGTAGTTTATATCAGCACTTTCTCCTTGGAAAAGCTTGCTTAAGTTGTATGCCAACTAGAATTTAGTTGGCCAATGCATAAAGGAAAATGCTAGCCTACTTATGAAGTATTATGTATTACTCAAGTCTATGAATAACGTACTCTCTCTTATAAAATTTTCATTCTTTAGATCCAATTTAAAAGCATTTGCTAATTATAAGGTAGGTGCCTATGTTGGTTTTTAGTACTTTTGTAAATCACATATTTAGTATAAATTAAGGTATTACTTTGTTAAGCGTATTAATAAAGATAAAGAAGGGGGCAAGACTTAACATAACCTGTAATTCATTAACTAGCGCAATAGCTTCACGTTATCATAAAGTAATAGGTAAAGTCAAAGCTGAGATACAAAGCGTCTCTTAGGAGGTTAATGTATCAAAGGCATAATTAAGTATATCTATTAAAAGAACTGTACTTGGGGCTAGTCATACACCAGGCATAGGCTAACTATATAAATGAATAGGACAAGACAGAAGGATTACTTGATTATGTGCTGGGTGTTTCTAAATAAGCCAGGGGCAGAAAATAGCATACACAATTATTTCTTAATAAAAGCTTGCATTTTATACCTTTACTGCAGCACCATTTTCTGTTAATTATAATTATCTATTCGTGCAAGCCAAGCTATATAAGAGGCCTTTCTTAGTATTTCAGAGGCAAGGCTTAAGTATGCTATTCCTACAAGCTATAGGTTCTTAATGGACACATCATATAGGAAGCTCTATTAGCCAATAGTCAGGTACAATAGCTCAAACTAGCCTAGTTATAGAGTAGGGCCTTCCACATTGCAGGTAAAGTAATGTCTTTTTCTTGTTGTATGCAAGGAGAAAGGATTATATAGGCTTACGCTTATTAAGTTCTATTACGACAAGCACTCCTTTCTAGGGGCAATTATATTTTCGAGACGAAGCAAAGCTTTAATATATTTTGTCTAATAATATAGACATAAGGCACAAATAAGTACACTAAAACAAGTACACTATTTAACAGGGGTTCCTAAGTTATTTACTAAGGGCTTGCCTATGCTTTTAGTAGACTGTGCATAACTGATCTGATGAATAACTCTAGGCTACGAGTGATCTTTTATTTTAAATCCTTTTTAGGGGAAACTTTGGGGCATACCTAACTAAAAAATAACTACTATATAATATTAAATTAACTACTATTAATATTAAATTATATCTAATAGGTAAGGTAACTCTAGATTGCTTATTACTCAATTATTTTAAGGTGTGCATAGAATTTTATTTTAAGATTACAGTTAGGTCAGTAAATTTGTATAAAGATAAAAGGACTCAACTGTGCGCTTAGTACTTGTTCATTAAAGAGCGAACCCCATGCCTAGCAAGCTATTAGCTATTCCAGTGTATGATATGCCCCCCCAAGTTTATATCTAATAAATCCTATTAATTAATAATAAACCTATTTATTTGAGTGCATGTACCTCCCTATTTATAATTAATTATTAATTACCTATGCTTAAAGCCAGGGCACGGGCTAATAAAGTCTCTACATAATTAAGCAAGACACCCATATTAAGTTAAGTTATTAAAGATATGAACTACTTGTGGAAGCTTTTGACCATAAAAAAGGGCAGATACATAGTAACTATGACGGCTTTTTTTTGCGTCTAGGTATAAAATTATAACTTGTGCAGGATTAATGCCCTTAAATATTTAATTATAGTAGAAGGTACTTTAAACCTATATTTATCTAACAACTTTTTCTATTTTATATCTTTGCGAGTGATTTGCTACAACATACCTTTTCGCTAAACTTAAGCTTAATAAATATACATTTTTGTTACTGTTTGCCCTGTACTTTAAAGTTGATTTATAGTATTAAATATGTCCAATACTGGCTATTATAGTTATATTACGTCGCAGTAAAGCGTAGGGTACTTGGGGCAGTTACTAATATATTTCCTTAAGGTAGCATGCGAGTTTTCTCTTAACAAATATATGTTCTGTGTTGGCTTTTACGTATAAGTATATAATTTACCAAGAATAGCACATGAAAAGTCTAGCTCGGTAGAGTACTATAGCTTTTTTTAATAGCATGTACACTGACTTAAGAAGGGATTAATCATAGCTTTCTCCCGAGTTTCTTTGCTGGTCAGTTAACTTTAAGTATAGGGAACAGTAAGTACGCTACATCATTCTAATCCTCCAGCAATTTTACTCTTTAATTAAACATTTATAAGGGGCTACTTGATTTTATATGCCTAGTACAGTACCAAGTTAAAGCCAGAGCGTGCATTATGTGAGGGAACTCCTATTTATTTAGTAGTTGAGTATTTATTCTTAAAACAAGGGCGTGTCCAAGCCCTGCTATAATCTTAAGAAAGAAAATATAATAGATAGTAACCCTTTTATAGGGGCAGGAAGAGTTATAACACTTTATATACGAGTTAATTAGCAGTACTATAGCAAGAGGCATTATCACCAACAGGAGCAGGTACAAAATATATCTATAGCACCACCGTTAACTAAGAGGATTTTGGCCCTCTATAAGGCAATTAATTAGTAATTCAAGAAACCTTTATTTGATACCCTTTCTGTGCAAAATAGATTTTCTATTAGCTCTATTCAAAGGCGAAGTACGTCTTGCTTCTTCTTAGGCAAAAACATTCTTTTCGAGTATTATAATCGCAGTTTTAGAGCGCATTAAGTAGCAGTGGTATAGGCATAGGCCAGCACCTCTCTCTACTCTATAGAAAGTGTTAGTGACCAATCATAAATCTATTAAGTCTAAATTAATGATTTGCATAAGCGTGTCTGGGAGGGCCCTATAAACTATGTAAATCGTGAGATAGGTTTGGAATTATAATAGTATAAAACACTCATAAAGGAAGTCATAAATAGCGAGTACGTATAGTAAGTACTCTCTTATATAGTCTCTTATTCAGAAGGACCTGTTACTTAGAACATGCAGGTATTTTCCTTAAACTCCTTATCTTAAAGAATATTATTAAAGCAATACATTTAAGGCTTAGGTATGCCAGACTTTCTTAAACTTAAACTTAAACATGTATGTAAGATTGTTTATGAAATATATTTGTGAAGACGTTTATAGGCTTATAATTAGAGTATAATACCCGCCTTGTAGTTATGTTACATAATTAATTCTACAACTCATAAATACAAAGTAAAATATTCTACTAACCCTTTGTCTTTATTTTATTATTAAATAAGTAATTCTCCAAGCATTAATAGGTATTTTAAGACTCACCATACTAGACTCTCCTTCTTCTTCGCGTACCTAATATAGTACTGTAAAGTTGCTCTAAAGGACTAAGTAAAGTATTGAATTTAATCAACTCTTCATAAACAGTTAGCTAGAGGGAGAACTATAATATAGGATTACATTTATGAATTCTAGAGTAATAGAGGTCAAGGGAAAAGGTTTCTGTGTTATTACGTGTATAGTATATACTTATGGGAATAACATCGTGAGGTCATTACCAAATAGCTGTCATATTAATAGTATATCTTAATCTACCCGCCAAGACGCTACAAGAAAGTACCCTATATAATTTAACAGTATCTTTTAGCGAGTATAGTATAATAGGCCTTTGCATCTATAGAAATAAGAAGTACTCTAGTGTATGTTCTATTTTCTTAATAAAACTTTGCGTTCTTAGCTACTCGCGCACCATTTTTTCTTGTAATTACATTTTAAGTGAATTCTTGTACTTACCAAGCGCCCTTATAATCGGCCCTTACCACGCCCATATTCTATAAACTTAATATTATCTAGAAATATAAACTACTATCATAAAGCCCTCTCTAATAATTAATAAACTAATTAATTTAAAAGGAGAGTACTAGTGCATACAATACAGTAACAAGAAGGATGCTTAAGGCCTACTACTATAATATCAAGTAACAAGTCTGTATTATATAGACCTAGATAGAAGAAGTAATGAAACAAAGATCTTGTCCAAGCCATAGCAGATAGTTCTATAGGATGCAGTAAGGGAATTAATACTATACTTATATAAAGCACCAATATCCTATATAGTAAAATAGTCGTCGAGCTTAGAAGTGTCTTAAAGGATTAGCTATAAAGCACCCAGTAAGTTGGAATATTATTTGAAGGCCATTAAGTAGAACTATAAAGCCTAAGTTAACATATCCGAATAAATCCAACCAAATAAGAGTACCAAACCATTAACAATAACTCCTATAATGTATTAATCTCTTGTTTGTATCGCGCGGAAGCCTGGTACTACGCTCTGCTCGTCCAGGTACGGCTAAAAAACGAAAAAAAAGAAGAAATATGAAAGTATGTAAACAGAAGAAAGAAACCCCTTCTTCTAACATGAAAAGTATACTACTGGCTGTCGTCGAATCACTAGTATTCTCGGTGACAAAAAGACTCGCGCATACAAAATCTTCGGAAGTTTTGACTTTTGAGGGTTAGCGTGTCACTTTTCACTAATAAAAGTGTGCAATTTGACTTTTTTGAAAAGTTGAAATGGAAGAAATCAGGACATACTGCTCAATCGATGACGAATCTCGAAAACCCGAAGAAAACCAGTCTGCACCAACCCTTAGAAAAAGGTGATTGAATAACCAAAAGCGCCACTTTTATTAGATAAAATATTAGCTAAAAACGTGTGATTCGCAAGGTTTTGCACGTAGGGGCTAGACGACTTCTTAAGTTTTCTAAAAGTCCCCTGAAAAATCTTGTCTGGTATACTTTTAGCATAGGTCAGCATAACATTTCGCGATTTATGGGCAAGCTCTCTAAGAGAAATCGTGCGGAGTAACTTTTCTATATATGTAGCAGCAACTTTCTTGCTTTTTCAACACTCTCCTCTAAGTAAAATTGAGCTTGTTCGTTTTCGCTATAGGTGACTAGCAACTTTTCATAAATTAGAGCATTTTATTAATAGAAATTCTATTTATTACTTTTGTCATTTTCGGAGGGTAGCGACTAGCAATTTTCATTTCCCCCCTGAACGGCGTGATTTTAGGGCCTGATTTCTCGTATTTTTTCTACTCAGCATGTAGAAAACCTACTCCAGTCATTTTAGCTAATAGAATCCTGTTATTTTCGGAAAAATTCTATAAAATATGTATAAAAGTTAACTCGACCTATTTTACTAGAGAAGCCGGACTTAAAAACGAAAAACTTGATGCCGGCTATATAGAAAATGTACCCGACCATCTTTCCCATAGAAAGCTCTGCTATTTTTACAAAAGTTTATTTAGCCATTACGAAAAGTAACTCAAAATACTGCTTTAACAAATAGAAGGACTGTTGCTTGGAATTATAGCTTGACTTAATCTTTAGATTTAAAAACAAAAGCTTCTCTCTATGTCAAGCTTGACTTAATTATTTGCAACGCCTTATAGCCATATTTCCTAACTTGGTTTGCTTTTAGGAAAGAGTTGAATGCTTGGAGTCGTATAAGGCAGATATTTTATAATAGCATTGCTTAGTACATGCCTTTTTGGTTTGGTATAGTACTCCCGTTACTTTATGGCATAGTTAGCTTTACTAAAAGAGGTAAGCATGACTGAATATATTGGCTTTAGGTGGTAAGAGCTTATATTTTAACAGACTTAAGCCTGGCTTTACTGCGCGAAAGAAGCACTCGTATGCTTTAACAGCTTCTTTAAAAACAAGTACATACCTTGCTTTTTCCTAGATAATTTCATAGATAAGGGACTACTTTATATATCATAGAGCACATAACATAAATAAAAAGAATAAATACTAGGTCTGCCAAAATAAATATTCATAACTAACAAAAGATGGGGCGGATACTGTAGCAAAAGTACTGCGGCAGGATTTGTAAGACTTTAAATGCAAGGCCTAATTCAGTATGTATTAACTAGATGACTTAAGTCCTTTTGCCCTAGATTTTTATGGATTCGCGCAATTGATCATATACGCCCGCAAAAATCCATGTAATAAGTGCCCCTTTGTCAAGACTTTAGCATGCCAACGTAGCTTTGTACAGCTGTAACTAGCCCTGTGGCTACCTTAATTATTATGTGATCTAACTTTATTATTTTAAATTATTTAAATTCTAAGAAATATGCTGCTTAGAGTACTCCCAAGAGTTGGATTATTAAAGAAACTGCTGGAGAACAGCGCAATTTCTGCCCCCCCTGTTGTATTAGACAAATAGTTTGTTAGTAAAATACCATACAGCTCTTAATATTTCTTTTTATATAGCCTTTTAAAATAGTTATCTTGCCTATAAGTCACATGTCTCCGTAGAGACACAGCTTTATCTAGAATGGATTAAATATTATATTTCCCTATAGTGCACACTTAGAAGGCTTTTAAGAATGCATAGTCTAACATGACCTTTAAGTACCTTGGCCGGCAGGCAGCTATTTTGTACAGCTCTTATATTTAAAAACGCCCTTATATCTTATATTAATATTACGCGTTAGAGCACGCTTATGATTCAATATTTTTAGATATTTATAGGCTATAAGAAAGCAAGCATGTCTTATCCAAAGCAACGCGGGTAGCTAGAATT
Source organism: Plantago tenuiflora (assembly GCA_036897805.1). NCBI lineage: Eukaryota > Viridiplantae > Streptophyta > Magnoliopsida > Lamiales > Plantaginaceae > Plantago > Plantago tenuiflora. The sequence goes on along the minus strand of JAYMST010000054.1, from coordinate 6,838 downwards.
ATACTTTCGATAAGGTAATATACGCATAGTCTTATAAGGGGTCATATCTTCCGTCATATCTTCCCTAGTAAATAATATAGCTCAAAGCAGTAACTCTAATTTAATCTAAGAACAAGGTATAACTGTGGTGCTTGGTGAGTCCTGTTAGACGCTTAAACCGTGGGGGCACTTTGCACATAAAGCGGGGCATCTCTTTAATTTCTAGCTAACTAAGCCAAGTAAAGTATCTTAGCTAAAGTTGTACCATATTCATCAAAGCGTGCTGTACAGAGAAAGAGTCACCTAAGAAATGATTTACTAAATACCTGGATTACATATAGCATAATACAGATTATATACAGATTATAAGATTTTTTTATTAATTTTTTTAGTAGGAAAATTCTTAGGAAAAAACGGGTACAAAAGAATTAGGAAAGCATTATTTTACTCATACAAAGCACTAGTTTAATTATAAGTATCCCAGTATTATGTGTTATAACACGCATTTAGTAGTATAAAGTACCTTTGCTGCACTTAGAAAAAGTAAAAAGTTTACTTTAAGTTATTAGAATTAATGAAGATTGCTCTGCGAGTTAAAGCTATAAATATAAGATATCGCAAAGATAAAATCCTATGTGCTAAGGCCTAGGTAAAGAACATACCTTTTACTAGAAGGCTAATCACACCACATTGCCTTCTTACTTATGAATTGATCCATGCTAAATAATTTGCTTCTTAATTATAGTGAAGGAAGTACCTTAGCGCTAAATTTGTTTAATAGAAACGCACGCTCTTGGCCCTTCATGTCCCTATCTTTCTTTTCATTTTATAAAGAATTCTTGTTTATACGACCATGCCCTAGGATGGGTTTTGCTGTCTTCTCAAGTCAGGTATTTATAGTATTATATTACTCCCTTATAGAGTACTCTATTATGTAATAAGATATTATAGTTCCTAAAAGAGCCCCAAAATTTATATTTGTAAAGCGCGAATTGGACTATAATTTAGCCATTAATGGCGCCTAGTTTCTAATAGATAAGCCCTTCCCTGTATCCGAGAGCATAAAAATATTTTAGTCTACTATTTCTAGTAGTCCTTCTAACCGTGTACCTTTATTTAAGAAAGAAAGTATTGTATTTCCTAAATATGTATAAATAACTAAATTATTCTAGAGTACTATATGATTTCCTATAAAAGGTACTTCCAATGCGCTATTAGCAAAGGGCGTTATTAATAAAGCCATTTTTTGTACACAAATAGATTTAAAATATATTTAAGAAGTATTTTGTAAGCTCTCCTATAGTATAGGTACTTCGCAAAGAGGCGTCTCATATACATTGAGTAGTCATGTTAGCCTTAAATAAGAGATAAGGAGATCTATAACCCTTGCGCGACCTAATTCTCTAGGGCTTAGTACTTGAATAATAGTATTTCTAAAGACACAATACTTTCCTAATAAAGCGGCAAGCGCCCTAGTCCAATATTTCCTTAACCTTAATAAAGGTTTCATTATACACATTTATTGGACTTTCCTATGTTTGTAATTTAAGAGCGCCGTAAGTATGGGCGTACAGGTGAGCCTAGCGCCTTTCCAAAAGCATGTATTTTGTGGAATTATAGTTAAAAGCACTCCATTTAGTTAGGTATACCGGAATTATATCTATTCTAATTAGTAAACTATAAGTGCACAGCGGGGAGTAGGTTTTAACGCATTAAGATTAAGTAAGATAGTATAAACATAAAGCGGTCAGCTTGCAAATTAAGAAAGCACGTGGCGGGTACTAAATAAAGTATGCTCGTGTCTAATAAGGCAAGGCCCAATTATTAAATTAACGTTAACATAATAAGACGCTCTCTAATTATCCAGAGTAAAAATATAATTTGTACAAATCAGTATTCTTAAGATCTCTATCAGTAAGCACGCATAGTTATTTACTAAGTCATTCTTTGCGTTCTCTAATTTTACGTACGGGTACTTTACTTTATACTACGAGTTACTTAAGAATACCACCCCTTTACTATAAAGCTCAGAGTACTTCCAGTTTAATTTATAATTGGAGTAAACTATTAACAAATAATGCCTTTAAATAAACACTTGGCAAACATCTTGACGGAAACCCCTGCGCGGTTTGGACAATGTAAATGTAAATTACCCACGAGGCTTGAGTATAAGTAATGTTGCCTAAGGTAGAGTTTGCTATTAGAGAAAATCGCAAAACCTTCTGTATTTGAGAGAGACAAGCCCTTTAATATGCCATTAATTAATATTAATAGATTATGAAGAAACTCCGCGAGCGCCAGGGTATAATATAATAATTGCTACAAAGAATTTCATAAGATTATTCTAGCAGTTCCTTTAAGTTATAAGAAAAGAAAAACTTTCACTTAGATATTGTGGGTACCTGTGAGGGTGCAATATAATATATTCTTACCTTTGCCCCTAGTGTTATAGTTTTTGTGCATCCCCCTTTTACCGTAAGTACTTAGCTGTAAGAGGTCTGAGTTCTTTTCCTTGCCCTGTCACTGTTAGTAGATATGTGGTATAGTTGTGGGCTAATGCCAGTCTTGGTTACTTAAGGTTGTATTACTATAGAGCTTTGTGCCCTGTATCTATAAAATAATAGATCTTTTTTTAGAGGACCTATGGAGGACGCTAATCTTAATCTCTAAAGAGTGCAAAATAGTGCCTTATTTATGTGCAAGCTAACAAACGCAAACAAATCTATCAAATCTATTTATTATAGCGAGAGATCTAAATACTTAATTAAGTAAGGAATTTAAAGCAGCCCTATGACATTTGCAGCAGTGCATAGCTAAGAAGAGGGCATACTTCTGTGATTTTATATTAAAAATCGATCGATTATAGCGAAGACTCCGTTATACATGGATCTAACAAAGAAAAGGGCTGTAGTTATATAATAGTATAACTATACATAGTATGATTTCGTGCTTGGTAAATCTGGTTAAGGCATAATTTTATAATAAAATTTTATAATTAATAAATAATGGGGAATAAGACACCTGAGGGGTAGCCACTAGGCAATTAAGTACGCTGCCCTTTTTATAAAGCAAATATTTATATCTACGAAAGGCTTTCAGTCTATAATCAGGCCTAATAAAGTCGGTTCTATAGCTAAATACAAGTAGTAAGGAATAAACAAAAACCGCCCCTGTAAGGTATAGTTAAGCCCCACACATCCCACAACAAATAGCCTCCTACTTTTTTAGAGATTATATAAGTAATAAGTATTAGTAGGAGTATCCTCACTTGGCGCAGTTACTTTCTGTAAAATAAGTGAGCAATAGGGCCAATAATGAAAGCTTCCCATTATGAAACAGCAGAGCCGCTAGTAGCCCACTATCTTATTATATATAATTATATAATTAATAGCCCATAAACTTGTTTTCTTCTTAAATAATATTACCACTGTAGCCAGAGAGAATAGGGCAGAAATTCTATTAGAACAGTCTATATAATGACATAATTAAGACTTAGAGGTGTGTTTAAATAATTCTCTATGCTATGCTATGCTAAGAGGTATTCGCAACTAAAAGAAAAGATGAGCTCCCTGCTCGTGGCTATAATTCTAGAGTAATGACTTATAGTAAACATATTTAACCCTTCTTTGCCTTGAGTCAGTAGAGGTGTATAGTGTGCTTTCTTTTAAGTAGTGAAGTACTTATGCCTACTTGTGACCACTTCTGTTATTTGGGAACAATCTCTTAGTTAATAAAGCTTAAGGAATGTTAAGGTATAAAGGACTTTTCTCTACCTTCCTTTAAATTAACTACTTGACTTATTAGATATTAGATAGCAGGCATTCATAAATATCTTGCTAGGTATAAATGCATAAAATTAGATAGCGCAAGTTTTGGGTACAATATAAATGTAATGTTTGTTCATTCGCACCTTGTAGCTTCTACGTAGTAGTAGCGATTAATATTTATTAGCAGCGTAGCTTGGCTCTTCCTAAGTACTTTACTTTGATAATGTGCAATTTACTGAGACAGAAAGGAGCACATAACATATAGGGAGGACTATTATTAATACAATGGATACTTAGTACTAGATAAAGTAAAAGTTTCTTGATACTTTATATAAGTAGTTAGTACATTTCTTCATTCACTTAAGTATGATAAAAGAGTATTTCTTGTTACAGGTAGGTTTTCTTTGTTAATAACCCGTGCACAAAGTACTCTGCACCAAGGGAATAATATTATTTATATTTGCTAAATTAACCCACAAATCTCCCATCCCAAGGCAAAGAAATAGAGCTACTATACTTAGCATTCTGTAATTAAAGGAATAAGGCACTAACTATAATTGAATAATCATACTGAAGAGCAGGCCAAGTGTGTAAGAAAGGGGACGCTACAATCTATAATACGCATACTTTACTAGGGATTAGGGGTTAATTGCGTTAATAACTTGGCAAACTACAGGGCTCCCCAAAGGGAGGGTAAGGTTACATTAGGACAGGATGCCTAAACATATTTCTCTTGCAGTTTTAAATTTAAATATAATTACAAGTACACTTCAAATAAAATAGAAAGAAGTACACTCACTCCTCTATTAAGAAATGGAATAAATAACTGCGCTCTTAAGCAATCTAGTCATAGGTGATAAGATAGATCTATTGTAAAATGTTGGTGTTTAAAAGACTGCTCCTCAAGGTATGGGTGTTCTTGGTAAAGCCTAAAAGTAGTGCATGCCTTAGCTAGAAATATATCTCTGTATTATACTTGTCAATGCCGACAAGGAATTGCCTGATCTAGCATACTACTCTATTGGATTGTTGCTTAGGGCAAAAGCTAACACTCTTGATCTAATAAGAATTAATATATATAATACTATAGTAATGACTTGCTGCCTTTTGAAAAGATTGTGTTAGATTGTCTAGCTTCCGCCTCGATGCTTACTAGCTTTAACTACTAGCGTGTCTTGAAAAGTAGGAATATTACCTTTATACCCTTGTTTGGGAGTGAATACCTTAGAGTATCGGAGAGCCTTTTTTGATATGCTATTTTATATGACACATTTTGAAAGGTTCTATAATTATACTATAATAGTACTTACATACATAACTGGTCTCGTTGTATGTATACGCTCGGAAGGTACCTCTATTTTCTTTATAACCCCAGCCTGTCAGGAATTTATTCTATTATTAAGCACTTTAAGGTTATCACTTATTAAACGCGGTAGATTAGTAGGTAACTTTTTAGCCTACAGTTTTTTATACCAGTACTCCTTAGTGCAAGTTTATAGTACTAATTTATTAATTATTAAGGCAAGTGAGAAGAAAGATATATCAAAGGAAAAGTTCCCTTTATAGTCTTGGGGTATTATACAGTTAACAGTCAAGGACTAGAATTCTTTAAGTTTATGTATTATCTTAAAAAGAAAAATACTTTAGAATATAACTATAAATAACTCTGCAGTACGTACCCTTTAACTCTAGTATATAGTTAGCCGCGAATACCTTTTCTTGTTAGAGAAAAGAAAAATATATAAGTACCCTTGTATGTCAAATAATTAAGTAGGCTTGCGCCCATACCTGCTAGAGTAGTATATGTCTCTATTATATATATATATATATAAAAGCCGTGTATTGCCTTTCAAGGAAGGGCCCCAGAGATTGGGCTTATGCTGTGCTTATAAAACTTGCTTGTCCTAGTTAACTTAATGAAAGTAAGGCTCTTTTAAATGCAATATTTTATTAATAAAAGCTTACATTTCTAACCCTCAGCAGAATTTTTATCGTAATTACATTTTATAGAGATAATTGCTTATATATAAGCAATTATAAGCAATATGACCTTATAATAGATAATAGATCCCTCTAGGCGATACTATTTGTTAATTAACTCTTTAAGTAAATGCTTAAGTAACAAAACCTAATTTATTTAAAGCCTAATTTATTTAAGGGAATAGGCGACGGCCCTATTGAATAAACCCAATAAGTAGCCACCACCTACGGGGAGTACGCCTTTAAGTCTTGATGAAAGCCTAGGATACTACATGGTTACGTAGTTAAGCGTGCAGTTAGTCTTCGTATTCCTTTTCTTTTGGATACAGCCAGTAGTATACATTATTAGGTTAAAAGAAGACATACATCGCTCGTAGAGTAAGAGAAACGCTGAAAATACCCGATCCGAAACAACTTAATGAGCACTATTGCAAGATGCGTAAACGACCCGATACCGCCTAGACCTCGATACGTCAAATCATCCTGCGCCATATGTACTGAAACTTTTCGGGAGACGTGGTCCCAGCTCATGCAGCAACTCAAACGAAAATAAATCTTCTTGACACATCCAGTAGTATACTTTTTAGTGTAAAAGAAGACAGATCGTAAATTACGAATCGAGCAGCAGTGAAATTTGAAAGAAAGCTCGTAACGGAAAGAGGGCGAGATGGGTGACTTTCGCTTTCTTCTCTGATCTTGAGTCCTAATGAGATGAAATATCTGATCAGTAGAGTAGTCAACCGAAGAGGAGTGAGACTGACCATCTTGCTTCCTGTAAGCCTGTCTTGTGTACGATGAATCGGCAGTACCAAATTCCTCCTATTCGACCTGAAACCAATTGATCCATCCATGAGCAAAACCGAAGAGCAAAGTCCTTTCCTTTCAAAGATTATCCGACCAAACTTCATACAGTAAAAGAGCTGTATCTGTCCTAACTTTCCTTTCTGGCCTATGGTGCAAGGTATCGTTGACTTACATCACGGCATCTTCTTCTTTCTCATCCTCATCTTTGTCTTCGTTTCTTGTGGATCTTAGGTCGCACGAATTCATTCAAAATTTCCATCTCATAAGCACTGCGCCAATGACGACGAACAATAGGCACTTACTCGCAA
>JAYMST010000053.1:0-16729 GCA_036897805.1 Plantago tenuiflora | reverse complement strand
ATATATGTATATAAAAACCCCGTCGAATCTCGACAGGCCATAAACTAGTTGACAATATCATCAAAATTAAAATTTAAATTATGATCTTAACAAAGATTCAAATTAAGGTGAATTGGGTTAGAGGAGCAGTGGTTGCTCCTTAGAGTAAGTCAATGAACCATGATTTAGTTTTGAATTTTTTTGAGGTGTGACATGGTCGGAAAAACTTGATCTGGGGTGGTGAGGGTTCATCGTCCCCTCTTAAAATTCTTGCCAATTAAGTCGAAATTAAGTTTTGAATTTCTTAAGGTCCAGAGATTTTGAAAGTTTGAGTCTTCATGAAAATATTGTAAAGAATAAAAATTGTAAGACAAGAAAACTATCTTTGTGCTGTCATTCCGAAAATCTAGCTTCTAGAATTTCCAAGCTCTTTAGAATATTCTTTGTCCTGTCCATATTGATTCGTTGCATGTATCGCGTGGGTTCACATGTTATATACGAAACAAAAGGTGCAATATGTATATATATTATACACATATAGCTAGCTTGAAAATTTAAATTACTATATCTCTCCAGCCAATTTTCTTCGGTAAGGCATGACAACAGTACCCAGTTACACCCTCATTTTCACATGTCTGCTTTTCGTCTCTGTAATCAATTGTCATGTGACACATGTTGATCCTCATAGTGAAGTAGGTACGTAAGAGTAGGATTCATGATAACGACAAAGTTTCAAGCATTGTTTGATTAGTTTACGTTTGTTCCCAATTAGATTTCATAATTCATAAGTGATCGATATGTTAAGGAATTAGACTTGTGCAATTTAGTGTTGCAGTAATTCTTAAGATTGGGAGAAGGTTATGGTCATGTCTCAATTTTTTTGTTAATTAAAAACTCAAAGAACTATATCGATGCAATCTAGTTTTAAATTTGATATGGTATATTTAATTACTTGGTGTAGACAATGGTGGCCCTTAAAACGTGTTCACAAGTTGTGACCAAAGATATAAAATAGTGATATGGTTTTAATTTCTTGAGTTTCATTTTATGAGAGTTGATTTTATTCGAATATATAAAAGGTTTGGGTTGTAATATATTGAATTTCATGTGAGAATATTTGTATTTGAAAATAATCTTTTTATTCAACCCTTTGTATTTAATAATGGATATATTAGGTAAAACCAACTGATAAAGTAAATTAAATTTTAGACTGATAAAGTAATTGATTTTAATTTAACTTGAACAAATATATTTAACAAATTATGTGATAAGTTAGATGATATATTAGACGACGAGGTGTACATTTTTTCAATCCATCTAAGATCTTTTCATTAACTTTTTGGATGAAAGATAAGTGGAGAATAAAGAGAGAGTTTTTCTGGTACCTTTCATTAATTTAGATGTCAACTGATTGAATATTAGTTGTGAGTCTTTTTTTTATATTCTATGTAACTTTAATAGTTTATTGATAAAATTTTTAAATGTTTGCCTAGCTAGTGATTTTGGATAAACATCATAGATATTATTTGACTGTTGGCCTATATATTTTACAAATCCTTACCCTATTCATAAATATGTGAATCATGTTGTTAATACATTTTTTGTAAAAATGTTATTAGATAATGAAAGGGCATTCAGTTATCATGACACAAATGGAAATGGGCCACAAAATGGGGGTTCTCTAAACCCAGAATGGGAGCAATGTACATCTGGAAAAATTCAATCACCCATTGACCTTAGGAACAAGAAAAGAGTGGTGGTCATGCGTGCTAATGAGACCTTCAAGATGACCTACAAGCCTGCTCCAGCTGCTATCAAGAATCGTGGTCACGATATCATGGTATGTACGCTTACTCATGGAACCCAGACGGACCTACCCATGCGTTAGGGCATATCTACTCATAAAAACCACTAAATTGTATACAAAATTTTGATTGCATTAATTTTGTTTAACATGTACGTATAGGTTGAATGGAATGAAGATGCAGAGACAAATGCTTAGAGCTTAGCTATTCCGTGTAATTAGCTCCTGAAATTAACAAGGCGCTCTTGTGAAAAGTAACTCACTTAACCAGTAGCAAGGTATAATAACCCCAGTAATACAACCACAACCAAGAAACCTGGAAATATATTGCAAAGACCAAAGAAAGCCAGACGTACTATAAAATAAGGCCATAAATGCTTTATTATTTTGAATGGTTAATGAGGAAGTAGGCCGAGGCTAGACGCTCTCCTAGCTACTAGGTGGATATTACCTTTTTCTCTACATAAATATTTTGAAAAACGACTCTTACGAGTTATTAATCACCGGGTGTATCTTTGTATAGCTTAATTGTGTAAATGGCGAACTTTAAAAGTCTCATGGGCTATGTTAAGTTGCTAAAAGCTTACTAATAATAATATAGACAAAGAATCCTGCTCTACTAGAAAATGGGCCAGCTCTAGAAAGCCTAGAAAGCGAAATACTCCCTATTAAGCATAAGCAATGCCTCTTTTATGCCAACAAACAAGTATAACAGGCACAAATAGTAGTTAAAAGAAGGTTAAGTCCTCACAGAAATATGTTACGCATCAAGGTAGGCATTACTGCTATTAGATAATTTTTAAAATAAAGTATATGTATCTGCTTATAGAAAGTTCCACACTTTATCTTTAGTGGTGGGTTTATCTTATATATTATATATATCCTTGGGGAATCACTCTTTAGAAAAACTAGGAAAGGGCATCTCTCTTAAGTAAGATAATAACTCACAATTAAGTCTATGAGAGTTTGCTATGAACGTAGCTAAACCATTAAAAATTATTTTATTATGTAAAATAAATATAACTTAGGTTTGATTTAGATTTAGGGTAGCTTTCTTTTTAAAGCTCACCAACTGATGGAACTATGTACTTTAATTATAAATTATATTAGGCAATTCACTAATGGTATCTCTGTTGCTCAGGGCAAGTGATATATCTTTGGCTATAAATCTTGTCTTATTTATTATATAAAAGAACAATGTCAAGCACTATATTATATTTGCTATGCTATACAGGAACGCCTTCTACACTACTTGCACGGGCGATTTCCTATCTTATCCGCTAAATTAAAAGAATTTCCTGCTATATAAACTATATAAATACGTGTTTATGGTTAGGTTATTACACTTTCATTTTCTTAAAATAGAGCATAATATAAATAGTATAATATAAGTAAGATACAGGGAGCTTATGACAACTACCCAAAATGTTCCTAAAACACAGCATTGTTTTTTAAGTACGAACGAGCCACCTATTAAGTCGAAGTATTTATTTTATAATTAATATAAAATTAAAATATAAATAATATAAAAGGGGAGTAAGCAAGCCATAAAAGATTATAGCATTATTAGATAAGATAAGCCCTATAAGATATAGCAAGTAAGGGACTTTTTAAGAAAGTGCGTGAAGCAGTGCACTAATATATATTAAATTAAGATAGCTTAAGTTAACTAAAGATATCACGGCAAGAGACCTCCCTTATATAAATATAAAAAAGTCAAGTCAGATTAAGTCAGTACATAAAAGATATGGTACGAGCTATGCAGTAACATAGAGACAACTAGTTAAGCAATGCACAAAAGGAAAACGCATACCTAATTAGTAAAGGCGTTACATATATGCTTCAAGTCTGCCAACGCGAACTCTACCTTACAAAATCCACATTATTTAATTTCAGGTACTCCCCTGCACCAAATTATTTAAATAATTTCTAAGACTGAATTATGTAGTTATATTTCGACCTACTATACTATATTTACTAACCCGGTTTCCAATATATGTATGTAGTATTCATTTAGTAAAACCTGGCATAATAATAAAGAGCATAACGCGTATTATAGATTCAAAACAATAGCACCATAAGCGCATAAAGGTATTCCTTAAAAGGGGCACAAGAGCCAGCGAAGACTCTACGTAATTAACAGCAAGGTACATTTTTTATTAAGCAATAGGCGCAGTATCCTCAGGTAGGCGTGAGCGTTCATAAATTGTGCGAAGGCCCAGCCATAATTTTGTATTTTTTAGTTCTGAAATGCTAGAAACTGTTAGTCCTGTAGTAAAGTATTTATTTTGGGGGACTGAGCTTACCGGCTTAGGCATAATTATTTTACCTAAGTTGTCATCGCTAAGGAGTAGTCGCTTACTGAACAAGTATTCTAACAAGCATAACTGTAAGACAGATAGTAGGTAATAGCGCGCGATAACTATAAATAAGCCCAGCTCAAGTCTATTAAAGACAAGTTATTATCTAAAGGATTTGTCCACTTCTTCTTCATCCAAATCTAGCAAGCCTTCTTTATTAAGTAGTATGGAATTACTCTTGTTTAGTTACTTATAACTTACGTTATTAAGAAGGTTTGGCAGGCAATTAAAGCGCATTTAAGTCTAATTAGTCTCGGCCGCGCTTTTTTTAAGGGAATATATTTCTAATAAGCTTTAGGCCATAAATATTTGTTAAATATGAGGTCACCTTCTTTTACCAGAGTACAGAGCTATCTAGAAGTCAACTTTAATTTATCAAGGCTTAGTGAGAGGGATTACTTTTCTATGACATATTTATAAGTACGTACTTTTAAATAGCTTAATTATAATTCATTCATCTAAAAGACTGCTAAAACTATATATTCTTTGGCATCAAGGTACGAGTTGACTACAAGGTACAAAGCATGCTCTCCTAACTAGGCGTAGGTATTTTAAAGGGATTCTTTTGTCTATCAGTATTTTTATAATAGTTCTCTCTTTAAGATACTGGGCTATACTTTTACTATAAGTTGTTACTAATCAAGCTTTTCTATTACAAGACTAGCTACAAGCACATGTCGCGCTAAAGGCAGTGCATTAAGTATCATACGAAGTGCCTGTTCTTTTGAGAAAGTAGTCTTTTTTACATCACGTTTGTCCCTAGAAAAGCCTGCCTAAGTTGTACGCCATGCAGAATCTAATAAATCAACATGTGCAAAAAAAGAAAAGGCTAGCCTACTTATGAAGTATTATTATGTATTCAAGTCTATGAATAATGAACCCTGCCCCTATAAAATCCTTTTTATTTATTTAAATTTAATGTTATGAAATCTATTAGATTATTTAAAGGCATTTCCTAAGTATAAATATAGCGTAGATTTTGTGCCTAGTACTTTTCTAAATTATACTTTTCTAAATTATATATATATATTTTTTTGCAGTACTTGTTGGGGCTAGTCATATGATAAAATAGCCATAGTATGTCTCACTAAAGTACAGTGTAACCTTTCTTCTTGGCGATGAATAAATATAGTATTATGTACCTTTATTTTATCTAGAGAGTCAGCTATGGTTACAATAAATAAACTTTACAAAACATTTAAGTTATGCCTGTATAAGAATGCCTTACTCACCCTTTTCCTCACGAAGTCTCTCTAGAGAGTTTAAGAGAATGCAAATATAAAAAAAGTAATCCTCACCTTGGTTTTAAGCCCATTAAATGCTGTTATGTAAGTTTTTTTATCTAATCTAAATATATCAGAAAGAAGCTCCAATTTTATATAACTTGATAGAGACATAAATACAGCCCCAGTTTTGCTAGCACATAGGTAAATCCACCGCACAGGACTCACATAAACTAGTTGTTCAAGTATAATTTTACTAGCTAGTTAAAGCCTAAGAGTAAGGCACCCTTTTCGTGAAGTATATAGAGTTATATATCCCTTTCATTTTACAAGTCCTTCTCTATTTGTACACTAAAGAAAACAAGTCTAGCAAAGACACAACCTTTTATCTAGAGTACTTTTCTTTAAGCAGTTTCATACATAAGCTATAATCAATAACTTTTAAAGATAAGTAAGAGCTATTCCCGACGCATAGTAGAGATTTAAGTACTTTTCCTAGTGGCCTAACTAATTAGAGAGCTGCAACTGGCCAACAATGTACCATACCTATCTTACTTATTTATTTTATAAAATAGCATCGTAGTCGCAGTATTTCCATCTCCCACATTTAGCCCTTTAGTAGGATATTCCAAATACAATTATTTAAAACATTCATATTATAAACATAGTAAGCAAGCAACGGCGCTGCACAAAGACAAATAAAGTGTTGCACCAAAGCAGTATTGTTATTTAATGTTACATGAGGTAAGTTACCAGCTAGACGAAGTTATAAACAGAAATTACAAGGTTACACCTGCTTTCTTGTAAATAATACTTAAGGGATTGCACTAGTATTTTCTCTGGTTAACACTCTAAAGGCGCTTTTAATAATTTAATAAAAAGGGTTACATTTCCCATTTAATTTTTATGAAAACCTAGCTTTCTTTAGAGATTTAACTTATGTAAGTATGTAAGATAGACTCCATTGGTAACGTGCTAGCACCCCTTACCAAGTAACTTACTTCTAATTAATGGAGCATTCTTTTTCTATAAAGGTTACATTCGTGTAGGCGTAATACAGCCTTTAGGTATCTTATAAATAAGGGTATTATTGGCGTTTACTTTTCAATTATTTAGGAATTCTTTATCCTGTCTTATGGTCAAGTTACTTCTCTTTGGAAATAATAAAGGACTAGTATAGATACGCTCTTTCTCTTACTAATTAATTATATATATACTTCCTGGCTGGGCCTAATTTAGAATAATTACAGACTTTCTAAAAGTACTATTTAATTCATTCTAATAAAGGCAAGAACTCTAAGTTACTTTATAACCTTTCTCTAAAATTAAATAGATCTCTAATTATGTAAGATAAATACGAAGCATAAATATAGTAATAGACCCTAGCAATGTTCCATAAACTGATAGGCCAATTATAAGGAAAAGATAAAATATTGTAAATTGTAAAAGGAAGATGTCATAGTACATGCGTTGCTAAGAGCTTCTTACAAAATATAAAAAGGCACAACCCTAAATATTATATTATTGTAACTATATCTATCTTATAAGTGCACATTACCTGCTAGGTCAAGAGCATAGATTTCGTATTGAAAAGGGCACTCCTCTATAAAAAACCCAAACACCTTGCTAGTTAAATGTGGAGGAACTTTGCTCAGGCACTCTTAAATGCATAAACTGGAGAAGACTGTTAAGGCTGGGTGCTTCGCTAAGGTGCAGCACTTGTGGGGCCATATTTATGATATTAAGAATTGCAACGGGGCTTTTTATAAAAGTAATCTAAGACACAAGAAATATCCATACATACATCAGGGCATTGAACCTCTCATTAAGGCAACCTGACAAGGACGGATACATTAATTATATATATAATGTATTATATGAAGTTATAAAGACTTGCATAATCAAGACTGAGGGGGCCTATACCTTAACGTAGTACTGGAGCACGCATTAATTCCTTTAACAACGTCTAATACTATAGTAAATGGTAGGTAGTATTTTAGAGAGCGAGCTTTTGGGCTAAGGAGTGTTAAGGCAGAATTATTATTGTTACTTGATGATCTAGGTAATATGTTAATAAAAGATCTCCTAGTTATAAAAGCTTTCTAGATGCCACTATCGTCATAAAAGACTGAGACTCAACTTGGGCAGTCTATTATACCTAATTAATACAACAAATGCTCCCTGCCATAATGGAATACCTGCTATAGCTATCCTTATAAGTAGCACAAGGGCGGGCACAGTAACCTATTAATTAGCTGGAAAAAAACATTTTAAATTAAGCAGGATACACTGGGCTATGTATGAGCCATTGTTCTAGCTGTATGTCTATTAAATCTAGCGTACTTTCTTTTGCAACTAGCTCTGACTATGTAATAAAGCTATCTTTAATCTCATTTTACAGATATTCCATGCGCCGAAGGACAGGACTCCTAAATTAGTACTGTAACACCGTTTTCTGTTAGTTATATTTATTTGGGTGAGTCAGCACAACTATAAGGGTCTATTAATAACTCAAAAAAGATACTCCATTAATAGGGAACACTGCCTGTTGCTAGGGTGCTGTTAGATACCTTAAGAAGAATAACTTTACAATATTTGCTCAATAAAAGTTTGCTTTTATTGCTCGTTATGGTGATTTATCTTCATTTTAAAAGAATTTATTGCTATATATAAAGAGCTATATATATATATATATATATATATAAAGACAATGCCTAATCTTTCTGCTCTACCCTTAAATACTTTTCCAAGATTGTATATTAAATCTGTAGCCTGACGAGGTTTTTAGCTTTATTAGGTAAAGTTTGTCTTTCTTATTAGCATAATGTTCAAGTAACTTTTTATACAGTAGTACACGCCCAGGGCATACATTTAGGCTTTCATATATTTTAATAGAAGGGCAAGGACTTGCAGGTAGTATATGGCTAGCTTATTACATCAAGAAATACAGCTTATCAAGAGCAGTAAGAGATCACCCAGCACGCAGGCATAATTATATCTATAACACTAAAAGGCTTTATTATTTTATTAATACAGCTTCTCATACAGAACTTGACTATGCTTTGGTGTTTAATAACGGCTCCTTTCCAAAAATAGTGAACTATAAAATATATAATAAATGCATTTTACTTAAGGCGCTTATACGCCGTATTTTTCATGGAGCAAGCCTTTACTTAGCAGTTTACTCCGATATCTATAGGTATAGTACTTTATTTTTCTTACTCACCAAATATAAACCTAATATTTATTAATAATTCTTTTAGCTTGGCATAGTCACTTACTCCCCTACGTAAAAAAGCAATTAAATGTATTTATTATATTCTAAAATACCCTTATAAAAAGTTATTATAAAGTGCAGTACTGTACAAGCTCTGTTTATTATAAGGCTAACTAATTTATATTAAGTCATTTACCCAGCATACCATACGTAGTTATCAGAGTACCATGTATATGGAAATTAATTTATAGGTAGGAGATATCCGCAACAACAAGAGCACGCTTTAAGAGGGTTACTCACACTTACTAATGTCAGCCCATACACATACAAGCGCAGGGAATTTAGATCGATAAGGTTATTCCTTTGTTATTTTTGCAAATACAATTGGTAGCACGAGGCCTTTAGAACTACAGCACTTAATGTATACTCCAGATTTAGGTATACTTTTTGTATTATTTTATATTTAATAGGTTTTTCAAGTATAGCACAAATCTTATTTACAGCAAAGCACTCTCTAAGGCAATTAAGCTTAAACACTATAGGACAGACAGGGTTATTTAAGGTGAGTAAGTTATAGGTAACAAAGCCTTTTATTTAGACAAGTTAGACAAGCCGAAGCATTACAATTGAATGCCGCGGTGTAGGGCCATTAATAGAGTTAACAAGAATAGAATAATTGCAAGCCATTAAGTCAACAGCATCCTTTCCGTTAATAATTTAGAATAATTAGATAGAAGTCTTTATTTATTTTTTATACCAGGACATAGAAAAAATACATCTTCCACTCTGGTAGAAAGGCTTCTGTACTAGGTCTATCTATATACTATATTCCCCAAATTTAATCTTATGTTTAGTTAGTTAAGGTCTCCCACGAGCTATACTGCTGCGGGGATCTTAAGAGTGCATCAATTCTTGCCTTTTCTCGAACAATTGTACAAATATTTTAAGCATAGTTTAAACCAAAACACACTCTATAGTCTTAGGCACCTCCCCCATTAAATTATAAAGTCCCGCCCTAAAGTATTTTTAGCAATATAAACTGCCCCTGTCTTTTATGTTTTATAAAATATGCTTTGTTAATCCTTGTTAATATAGACCTTTATAATCTGGGAAGAGCCCGAAGCAAACATGTGTACTAAGTCTCTTCTATATAAGAGTCAACAGCATTTGTGCTTTAGTAAGCAAGGCACCCGTTGTAGTGTCTTGCGCAAGTTCTATACTAGGTTTAATTAAAAGGTAGTCCAGGTTATTGCCGTTTATTAAAACGATTCCTTAATACGGGATGCCCTTATGAAGCAGCGTATGCTCCCCTCTTCTTAGATATACTAGAAAAGTAGTTGTAAAGAGGCACAGGGCCAATAAATTCATAATATAAGGAAGCTAGCTCATTAGTTTTCTTGAAGTAGAATCGTGTAGTACCTTTTTTACAGTAGGATTGGATGTGTATAAGTAACCAGCTTATTATGGAGCTATGTCATTTCTTATAATAGAAACTAATAAATCACTGCCAAGCAGGGCCTAATTACTCAAGTCATTTTAGTATTATACAAATATATTTTAAAAAGAGCAATCTATGTTTCGCCCTAACACAAAGTGAGGTCTTTAATTACCATATCTCGTAGGAGTCGTACTTAAGTATCCTATCAAAGGCAGCAGGTATTCACTCAATTATTTTCTAGATATACCCTATGAGACTTTAATAAACAAGGACTAATACTAACAGGTACTATGGCTCTAGTCTATAAATGTTAAAGTATTTTTAATGCTAATAACTAAGACTGTAAGGGGCGCTACCCAAGGGTAAGATACGGTATATTAACTCCTCTTAATTCTAATTAAAGTATTCTCTTTCTTTTATAGACATAGCTGCCAGTAATAGCTTAAGAGCAAGACCAACTGTATAGTACTTCAGGATGCACTACCCCTCTGACCAATCTATATAGTAATAACTCTTTTAAGTATAGGCCTGCTTTTAGCGATCCTTTGTGATAGTGTTTTGCATATAAATTCAACACATGTTTGTTGTTTGTGGATACTCTGAGGCTGGTGGGCTCAGGGCCAAGCTACAAGACATAATTTAAGCCATAAAAAAAGCATTACAAAATACCTACGTAACACATTTCCTATAGATCCATTTTAAATGAATTTTTTATAAGGAGAAAAACCTCCCTGTTAGCTTATGATAGTGCACAGTAATCTACTCTTTAGGTATTTATTAGCATAGAAGAGCAAGCTGTTTGATACCATCTACTACTAGATTTTATGCAAGTAATTACGCCCTACCCTAGTTATTAAGAAAACCAAGACATCTCTATAAATATAGGCTATGCAATTATAAGCTCAAGCTTTAATATTAATATAAGAATAAGGACTATGTATTTAAGTATCCCTAAATTAATGCAGCCAATATGAATATGTACTAAGTTGTTCTAATGCACTGAGTATTCCTCTAGTAGATCTAGCATATACTGAGCGTCCAAGCCTTGCCAATGAATGAATAATTAGTTATAGTTGAGAGTTACTTCCCCCAAAGGGCTGTATCTTAGTAAAAAGGACAAACAGATAATAGACAGTTGCACCTATAATGATTAATGAAGGAGTCTAAAATAATGTAAGGTAAAGGAATACATCGCTCAGTCTACCAAGACCTCCTTTTACTAAGGGGTAAGTGCAGGAATAAATAACTAATTAAGTCTGTCATTTAATTTAAATCTATTTTATTTAATAATTACTATTATAAAACGGTATTCCTTAAAGCAGTACCTACAGCTAGTTGAGTAGATTTCCAAAAAGTTCTTTAACATAAAATTATATTTAACAAAGACGCAGGTTTTCGAAGGGTAGTTGTTAAGATACACCAGTAGGCATGCAGGCAAGTTTAATAAAAGCATGTTCTAAAATATTCAGCAGACCATGACCTATAAGGTACTATTTACGTACACTTTCTATTAATAAATAATAAAAATGCACTCTCCCTTTCTTCTTCGGTTTTTGTGTAATTACTTTGTATAAATAATATAACTGTAATAAAATGTAAGATACCTTAGCACTAGTTTCAAAGCAAAGGTGGTATTGCTAGAAGGTAGGGGCGCTTTCATAGCTTTAAGGGGCTTGTACTTAAAGTTCCCTATAATTAATGTCTAGTTTATCATGGCGTAGGGCGCGGTATGCCTTATACTTTAGTTTAATTCGCCCTTAATGAATCTATTTAAGAATAATATAATTGCTGTATCCATTAGTAAAAAAGCTATGTAATTAGTGACTGTACATTAGGTTTATAGCTTATTAATAGCAATGAAGCAAAGAGCGATCTATAACCCAATTCTTTAGGCATAGGTTTAAGGCTATAGTATAGAGTTTAAAATAAATTAAATATTATGCACACTATAATATAGTAAGCCACGGCATAGAGCTCTCTTCGTGGGCTATTCCTGTATGTCATATCTAAGCAGGGGTGGTACCTTTTTGATAATAGTTCTATTAGTTAACCCCTAACAAAGACCCTTATTTATCAAGTGTTTATATGACATTAATACTGCCGCTAATTAATCTAATTTGTAAACTAATTTTTAAAGTGCAGCATTAAGAAATTTGGGGTAGGCTTCTACTAGAAGAAAGGAATAAATGCACTAAACAGGCTCAAATACTCTGACTCACAGGTAGTAGGGCAAACTGTGTTAGTTAATGATTAGTTTAAAAAATACTTGAGTTAAGGACTTGTGTAATCTGCAAAACCTATATTTGGTGTCCTACTAGAAGCGGTACTTAAACACTTATATAGTGACAAGATCAATTAATGCCAGGTATTTTTAAGGCCCTACAGTGCTCGTTGTATTTATAATAGTATGGGCGTATTCGCTGCAGGACATTTTTGTCGGCAAGGCATTCTCAAGTTATAGTCAAACTATTATTAGAATTAATGATTTAATTTAATAAAGTAATCAGTGTATCTCGAGTACTTGATAGATGCGTTGAGTTCGAATTACTGATAATACTTTAAGATTATAGGACTTTACTTTGTTTCTCTTCTAATAAAGGGTTGGTTGTATACTAGTATCAATAATATCTTAGGCTTTCTCCATGCCTAATTTTTATATTTATAACAAGCTTCTAGCAAGCCCCGTAGTGTGGTAGTGTGCGAGAGTACTTAAGTATTTAAGCCAAGCATTAACTACTCTCTTTTGATTTTGAACCAGTAATATAAATTAATGTTATATCATAGCTACGAAGTAGAAACTTGCAAGATAATATTATTCACTACGCGCACCCAAAGCTATAACTTACCTCTCTTTTTGAATATCATTTATTAGCTTATCTTATTAGAGAGTTACTATAGAAGAAAAGTGCTCGCCCTACCTAATATATTTCACAGGTATACTACTAAAGCAAATTTTTAACTAAGTTTTGATTAACAAAGTATATATAGGGCATAGCCCCGTGCCCTTATCTTTATAATGTTCACTTGGTTAAGCTTATATTATTACCTTCATTTAACAAAGTACCTACTAGAAGAAATAACTTATGAAGAACTAAAAAGTAATGTTTAAGAGCTTTTTCCATTACTAATGCCACAGAATACCTTAGTATGGTAATATTATACTTAAATTTAATTTATACCTATAAAGACTAGTGGAGAGGGTATTCTTGCTTAATAGAAAATACGTTGTATGCATAAGCAGGAGAATCGTCAGTAGTAAAGAACGCAGGGTTTTATTAAGAAAATAGCGCACTTGATAAAGACTTGCTTTAAGCCTACAAAGTTTATTTTTAATGATATACTCCTGCTCTTGATATAGCCCTATTTCTTAAGTACAAAAAAGAAGGGAATTCTTTAGAGCAACTAAACCCCGTTCTTAGTACATGACAGCTCTTTATTATAACTAACTTGGCAAAGCCCTATAATAGATAAGTAACTAAATATAATCAGAAGTAAACTACTGCTTTTAGTAGAGTACAAGGAAACAATATTAGCTAACTATAGTAAGATTCTCGTTATAATATTTTAGGCACTTGTTTCAGTAATTTATCATGATATTTCCTATAGTGTATCTTACCATTTCCAAGATATAGTTTATAAAGCTCGGGTAAATAAGAGTACCCTCTTTTTTAAATAGCATACTTAAGATATAGAGTTGTTGCTAAGAGTGGATCCATTCTTATATTTAAAATTAAAAGAGAGGGAGAGGGGCCTTATGCTTAATCATTTGTAATAGGATCAAAGTGGATTGCTTCGAGAAAATCTTCCTTATAATTTATTACTTCTCGCGTTACTGCCAGATAGAGGCATTCCGTTAGCCCTGCACTTTCGACTGTTAAATTAAATATAGATTTGAATAAAAAGCTTTTAAGTAGTAGGTATAGAGTATAAGCCAAGACTAACTAATTAAATTATTATGATTATTATGCAGCGCTTTATAGGGTACGCCTAGGGCAGCTTCCTTATAATAGAAAAGAGATGACTTAATTAATAGGAGTATTTTATAGGAACCTCGCTTATTTTATATTTAATATATGTGTAAAATATTAAGATGCTATTCTTTACTGCCCCTAGCTTTAATATTAGATAAATATAATCCTATAATTAAGAGTAAAATTACTTTGCGCTATTCTTCTTTAAGAACTATTTGCATTCTATAATTGTGTGTACTACCCCTCGCGAAATAATTGCGTGAGTTTATGTTATTAACAAGTGTAGTCCTGTACCTTTCTGCCCTAATACGTGCTAGGCGTTGCTTTTAAAGAAGATACTCAAAGTATTCTGTTGTATAAAAGGACTCACTCTTTCAGCTATAGTATGTCATAGGAAAATAAACTTTAAAGACTTGGAGTCAAGAAGTAAGCTAATAATAATAAAATAAGAAAGGCTACTCTCTTTCAATTACCTATTAATTATTTTCAAAAAGAAGTACCCTACTAGTAGTGGTTGGAGTCAAGCTTTCTTGTCTTCCTTAGCCAGCCTGTTTCGACTGCCACTTAGATTAGAGCCTTAGCATTTAATAGATGCCTTACGTTTAAATATAAATAGTCCTGTATTATTTTAATAATAAAAGCTGTGGTTACTAAATAATTGATGTATATATCTCCAATTAATTTATGTGCGTTTACCTTATAGTTTTGACATGCGCTATAATTCATGGCCAACTTTTCCAGTATTTATAAAAGGCTTGCCCCAGTTAAAGATAAGCTACTTTCCTATATCTCATAACAAAGGGGGCATTATACTATTTTATTCTTAAGTTGCCTATAGCAAAATATATTTCTTGCGTATTTAAGGAGTTTAAATTACTTTCACATACGAGAGGCACTTAGCACCACAAAGTAATATGTAGAAGGGGCATTCGAAGCAACTAATTATACTTTTAGAGGCTCTTTAATCATATAGTAAGAAAGGAACATGCCATATTTTTTACACTTTTAGGTCTTTCTAGTAATATATATTGCCAAGTACTCTCTCCTTTAAGGGCCTTCTTTATCTTTGATATTAATTAATAATTTATCTTTTACTTTTAGTAGCGAGTACAACTATAATTTCCAGTAGTACCATACCATTTTTTCTTTTTCCCTAGTTATGGTGAAGTAAAAGTCAAGGTCAGAATAGGCCTAACTCTAATACAAGTGCTTACATAATTACTGGGGTATTTCCAATATAATATAGATCTATTAGGTAAATTTAAAAGAATACTAAGTTACTTTTTATAGATTATATTTATAGGTAGGCGTGTATATTAAAAATCAAAAAGCGGCCGGGCACAAGAGGATATATCCTTAGACATTTAGTTTAGGTCAATGATAGTTCCCTTACTTTGCACTCGATCTACTAGAGGTTTATTATGAGCTCCAGATCTTTGGCTTCCTCACCTATAAAGTATGTTTACTCTAAATAATTTAATTATATATAATAGGAGTTTTTACATGACAATATTTCCTTAACAAAAGCTTCCGGCATACGCCCCTAATAGGTAAACCCATAGAACATGATTAATATACATTTTGCAGTAATAGAAACGCACCCTCCTTTTGCCTTTACCTAATATATTTACTAGTAATAAGAAGTACTGCGTGCGTGATAGCTGGGAAAACACTAATGGCTAGTATATAATCTTAGAAAAGACCCTTACATACTTAAGCCTTTACCAAAGAAATATGTATGACTATAATAATTTACCTCGCATATAATTTATAATTAAATTATTGTACTAAAGCAAGTGTACAGAAATAATATCGAGTCTAAGATATGTCTCCAATGAACTAAGTATGAATTATTATATGGACTAAACTGTACCAATGCACCGAGTAGAATTTCACAACTAATCATGCACTTGACTAGAATTTCACAAACATGTAAGACCTCTATGTTCTCTTCTCTTCACTTCCACGGAATGAACTGAGCTGATCTAAACTGAATGAAATCGATCTGAACTGAATTGTAGTATATAAACAACAAATTAAAACTGAACTGAATAAATCTGAATCGAAACTAGTGAGTTTTCAAACAAAACCTAAAAAATAATTAGACTCTGTTTACCAGTAGTTTTTCAGTTCAATGAGTTTTTTTTGAATAAAAAGCTCATTATGTGAACACACAGCTTCTTAAACAAACTAGCTGAAAAGTTAGCTGGTTTGAAAAGCTAATCAAATTAATTTGTTGAAAAGAAAAAAGGTACCCGCTATCTTATTAGCTAGTTTTGCTAAAACATGGCCTCGGTGTAGACTTTGCATCTGAAACTGGACCATTTCACTTTGGGCCGCTTCCCGGAGCCCAAAATTAAGAATGTGGAGTGTGGATGGATTAGTACTTAATTAATTATGGCCCAAAATAGTTAAGTACTACCTTTCTTGCCTGAGTGTTAAATAAAGAGGAATTATTTACGTCGTCCTAACCATGCATCTAATCCCCTTAAAGAATTGGACGATGAGCATTTTATTTTTGTATATGGTAATACAATTATAATGATTCAACAAATTTAAAACTCTATACATATAGAGAGAAAATGAAGAAATCACTTCGAAGAATTATATAAAGAGTGTGAGCTAAATATCTCAGTGGTGTTTGTGTGTGACAATGACAATTAACATATCAATACGAAATTCATAACAGAGGCAAATATACAATTATACCATATAACAAATCAATCAGAACAGTACA
>JAYMST010000052.1:0-16743 GCA_036897805.1 Plantago tenuiflora | reverse complement strand
AAGCGCTTGCCCTTAATGTCAGACGCTAATTGGACTAACTTAGAAGCCTTAAGACAAATACATACTTGGCCCACCTTTCTTCGACCCGAAACTCTCCAATACCGTAGATGGCCCGCCCATATCCTAGCAGTTAGCACGTCGTAACCGAGCCCTTCCATTAGCACAGAAAAAGATCGCAGGTTGAATCTCAAATCCTTGCAAATTATAGTCAACAACCATTCATAGCTGCTCTTTCAGAATGCGCAATGCTCAGGAAAGCGCATAAAACATAAAATATACACAGAGACGCCTATATGACTTACATTTCAGGAACGATTTTAGAAGAACGGAAGACGCTAAGAATCGCTTTCACACAAGTTTATGAGATCGAGCACAAGAAGGCAGTACAGCTTTGCAATCAGCTAGGGGTCAGTAAACAGGCAAGAATACAATACTTAACCAAGTGTCAAATAGACCTGATCAAGGAAGAAATCAACCAGAATCATACCGTTCGCTGGGAACTAAAGAGAAGAGAAAGCAAAGACATCAAGAGGCTTATTTCGATCTCTTGCTATCGTGGAATTCGTCATAAAAGTGAGTTGCCTTTACGTGGGCAGCGTACACATACTAATGCAAGGACTTCTCTAGAAGGCGCAAGGGAAAATAAATCGAGTGGTCTTGTGTTGCATCCGAGGAGTTCTTTAAGCAAGCTTGGGTTAAAAAGTCGTAAGCGCGGTAGAGGTATTGAAGAACGCGCCTGTACGGTTCGCAGAGAGATGGTCCTTAGTCTTTCCGTATTCTATGCCTTTCTAGGAGCACTAAGGTCTGCACAGCTCAAATGGTCTCATATGAAGTTTCAATTGCCCTGATCCTGATTACCGTTCTCATCTGTGTTAGTTCCTGCAATTTGACTGAAATAGTGATGGCGCAAAAGCAAATATGGTTTGGTATTCCTTTGTTTCCTGTCTTAATTATGTTGTTCATCTCCTGTGTTTAGCAGAAACCAACCGCGCTCCGTTCGATCTACCAGAAACGGAAGCAGAGTTGGTTGTAGGCTATATACGCGGGATGCGCCTCTAAGGACTTCCCGCTTATGACGTCATAAAGCCAAGACAAATTCTGGCAGAAAGAGAGTTGGGGGAGACACTGCTCTAAACTCCCGACTTATAACAGCGTTCTGCCAAGAAAGGAGAAAGCAGCACGGAATATTTGTGTACAAGACCGTATACCTGAGCGGAAAGGTTTGCCCTCTTTTCAGAAACTGCCTCCAGGAATCCTTAGTAACCATCACAAGTACGCCTAGAAAGTTGTATAGCGGAAGAAGTCCTCATACAAAGAAATTGCGCGAAGGTAATAACCTATCGCTCTTCTGAGAGACACTTATACAGCACCGAATCCTTCTTAGTACTGGCTAGACCACAGCGTGATTAATGAGTCAGTTTCTTTTCTACCAGCTCCTCAGTTAGTACTATGTTTTAGTAAAGCCTTAGAAGAAAGGAAAAGGCTTGGAGCCTCTCCCTGTTTTCGCCCGGATCTTCTTTGCGCCTAATATCTGTAAAGATCTTGGAAGTGACATGATCCTTGGACTTGGTAGCACTATTCGGAATCTTTAAAGAAAGCTTCGTCACGAAATGAACGCCTACGAAATCTTCCACTACGCGTTCTTTGCCTGTATCTATCTTCTATTCAGTTCTAGTAAGAAGCAACCACCCGGCTTTGGTACAGCGCTTACTCTTTGGTCCACTCTTGTAGCACGTCTTGGGCTAATCTCCTCCCATGTTTCGACTAAAACCTCTCCAATTCTCACACAGCTTCTGTTTCGTTTTCTATCAGATTTCAAGAACAGGGTCCAATCACGAGGTCAGCCTTTTATTTATATTACGGTCTTCAATTCTCAGTTTCTACGGCTTTCTCTTTTATGTTTATGGAAGCGCCCTAATTGCGAATTAGTCCTTTGTAATGTTGCCTTCACCGAGAACTTCTTGAAGAAAGCTGCGTCTCCTGCTCTTTCTCCAGCTATCGCGAACTATGGCTGCCACAATCTGCAGGCAACCTACGTAGTTATCGCGTTCTTCTTTGCTCTATTCTTGGTTGTAAGCTCTGATACCTTTCTCCGGAATCTCCTAATTTGTACTGAATCGCTTGCTGAACCTAATCCCGTCCTGTCTTGGCTATTCACCCTCCTCGCGTTTATGTTGGTGCCTTAGTAAGTGCTATAGTCTTCGCCCTATCCATATCGAAAATGAATAAAGCCCTTCTTTCTTTCTACACGAGTTGCGGACACCCTGCTTCGGCTCTGTCTTGGGCAAATACTAGAAGATACATTGAAAGTCGAGAAGCCTTACGCACCCGGTTGTTGGCATCCTGAGTCTTTTAACGATAGGCATTATGCTTAGCAGCTGGTGGGCTTATTACGAATTAGTTGGGGCGGTTGGTGGTTCCGAGATCCTGTTAAAAACGCTTCCTTTCTTCCCTGGTTACTAGTGACAGCAGCTATTCATTACACGATTCTTCCGAAACTAGAGCTTTGGACTTCCTCGCTAGGTATACTGGCATCTCTTTCCGTTGTCTTGGGCACCCTTACGACAAGGTCGGGCCTTCTCGCTTCTGTCCACAGCTTTGCTACTGCCGAGAATCGCAGCCTTCTCCTGAAATGAAGAGAGGACACAAGGATCTTGCTGGTTGCACAATTAAAGCACCCCTGGTCGCGGCTGATTCAGGTAGAATGCTTCTTTTGGGCCTTCCAGTTCACAGGTGTAGCCTTTGTGCTCATGAGCGGAGTACTTAGTCCCTTAACTCCCAGCTTTTCAACATCAAAAATGAGAAACTTCCCCGTGTCACAAGCAAGCACAAAGAAAATAACAAAAGCTATGACTAGATTGTAACGACCTAGCGCTTTCTCCTGACCAGAATAAGTCACGAGTCACGCGCGGTGTCAGAAGAGATGCTTCCCTCGAGGTTGCGTGTACAAGGACCTTAATTAGGGGCAGAAGTCGTTCGTATCAATAAGTTTTCATTGAGTTTCTTATGAAACCGCGATCGTGGTCAGAAAGACTAAAATGGAGCAGCACCCGGCACAGAAAATTCTGCTGCACGGAAAATGAACAAAGCGTATATTAATAGGTGAACCTGAAAATATCACATTAGTAGTCAGGTACATATATTAGGTAAACCAAGCCCAGCCCAGCAAAACAGCTTTACGCAACATCATGTATAGTTACGTATTCATCGCCGTCTTACCAAGTACTTAATAATTAATTTTCCATGACAGATACTAGTATCCTCCCAGTCTAGTAAGGAGGGATTATTATAGCGTGTCAATAGCTTGGTATTTATTTAGCATAAAACAAGATGCACTCATTTCTACAAGGTAAGCTAACCCAAAAGTCTTAAGTATTACGATATACTAGGAATTGCGCTAACGCCACGTTTCTCTAATAAATAATTCCCGTCTTATTACTCCTGTGAGTGTGTGAGTGAGAGATTTTCCTATAATTATATTTTAAACGACTTCTTTATTATATAGATATGTCCTTAGAATTGCTCCTGTTGCTTTTTGTATTTTACGCACTTCAGGAGTTATAGCGCTTCTTTTTCAAAGCGCTCTCTTTAAGTTATAGAATATGTATGGTTTTCTATTAGTCTTTTAAGTGTATAATTATATACAAGTATGGGCAAATATCGCCTTCAACATAGATTTTAAATAGCTATCCTGGTAGCACAGGAGAAAAGGGGATTGCAGCTTAAAGAGCAGTTACTTGGTAAAAGACTTATCGTAATTTATATTTATAGTAATAGGCAGTCTTAAAGGTCTAATGGACTAGTATTGTACTTTCCCTATTTATCTTAAGTTTATATTTAATAATTATTCTTTAAAAACACTCTCTAATAGCAGTGTTTGCGTGCTCAAGCTCTTGTTGTATTTTCTATAGCCTTATAATCTATTACTTAAATAATTGTACTACACGCGGCTGTATTGTATAGGAATTATTTTAATATAGTCTTAGAAGCATATAAAACCAGTATTTTTCTTGGCGCTTCCTTTTCTATTTATTATTGTTAATTTTTGTTAAGCGCTCCCATACAACAACAAGTATTATAACGCAATATTTTAATTTAATAATTGTATCTCTAACTCAAGTAACTAAGACATTACCAAGGCCTATAAAATTCCTTAATTACTTTAAGTACATAACAAATCCCTTTCGCACTCTTCAGAGAAGCTTTTCCTGCAGTCAATAGACCACGAAATTACTCTAGTAGGTCTCTGCACTTAACTTAGACTTAGTTGGTATAAAATTACTTACTAATTAGTTTCTATAGCTGTAGGGCCTCATTAAACAGGTACTTGGACCTAGTGACTTTTACTTTTGTATAAAATGAAATCTATTTAGTCAGTTCATTAAAGCACTATAAGGAAAGTAAGCAGCTGCTGAAAAAGCTTTAAGGCATGTAAGGGGCTTTCTAAATATTAGGAAATAAGGCTTGGGCTTAACGCGGGTACTATAAAGTATAAAGGGCAATTTATCTAGTTAAATGAGAAGGGCTTGCTTAATCATGACCAACGTACTCCCCGTTGTCTTGTAGCTCGCGAAGATATATCATTAAGTATTTCTCTCTTCCACAATATTGGCAAGGGCATTCCAGTTTAATTAATTACAAGCTCAAGCAGGCCTTACTTATAAGATCGACGTAGCTGCCCTCTAGTATAAGCACGGGTACCTACATATTTAAGTGTGCATTTCTTTTTTTTACTTTCTGTATTATACTAAATCCATTAGTTATTAACCTATTACTTCTTTATAAGGAATATAAGATAAGGGGTAAACCCTCCGCGCAGACATTACGCATACCTAGTTCTAAAGCACAATATAACACAAAAAGTTCTACAGGGGCCACCGGTACTTTCAAGTTCATTATGGAGCGCGCACTAAGTATAATTATAAAAGATAGTTCGGGCCATACAAGCGCGGAAATATACTAGAGTACTGTATTGTATTATAGATAGATAAAGACACACTGCCCAGAGATAGAGGTATATTATACTACTTTTACTTTACCAGAAACCATTATCTAATATAATTTATAACAATATGTACCAGTTTCTTTAGAGTGCACCAGCCTAACCTAAATAGACTCAATTATTAAGGTATACTAGGAATTACTCCGCTAGCTTTCTACAAGCAAGATATAGGGTTTTGCCGATACCGCGAGAATAGAACAATGCATAAAATTATTGTGTTACTCGGCAAAATATGAGGGGCATTACTTGCTATAGAAGGGGCAGTATAATAGGCTTCATACATTATTTATAGGAATACACGCATTAAACTCTTAATTACTGGGGTGATCACTTTAGTTGCTAGTACTTTATCATAATAGAGACATATAAAATTATTTAATTATCGTCTTTGCTATAACGCACGTATTTTATGATATATATACTATCTCCAGGTTCCACACTTAACAGGGCACCGCGCTTTCAATCC
Organism: Plantago tenuiflora; assembly: GCA_036897805.1. Classification (NCBI taxonomy): domain Eukaryota; kingdom Viridiplantae; phylum Streptophyta; class Magnoliopsida; order Lamiales; family Plantaginaceae; genus Plantago; species Plantago tenuiflora. Next base: position 11,275 of record JAYMST010000052.1, on the reverse strand, counting down.
TACACTTTGGGCTACACTTGACATATAAATTAACTCTACCTTGAGCAGTCATATTATTTTTCTAGAGGACCTAATAGTAGCATTTTCTTTAATAAATTCTTTAATAAAACTTTCCATTAGCCATACCTCCTCCAAAGGCTGAGCTTTCCCTTCTTTCAAGAGTAGTACCTAAATCAGAGCACGGGATAGACCGGCCTTCTTAATCATAAGATATGGTTGGCGACCCCGACCCTTTTTTTCTAGTGATAGTGTCTAATAAAAGATGAGCTGCTTTGCGCCTGTGCGCGATAAATAAATAGAATACTCCATCCAATTTGATTAGTGCGTTAATTCCATAATACATAATATTATAATATAAATATCCTTGCGTATCCAAGTACAGGCACTCTTTTGTTTTGTACTTCTATTTTACCCTCTAAATAATTTTGTAATCTGTATAGTGCATACTTTTTAATAGTAATAGTACAGAATGTTTTTAAAATGAAAAAACAGGATTCGTGCAACAGCCCCGGCTAATGAAGACTTATCTTCGGGAAATACTGCCTTAGAGAACTTCAAGGCACAGCCAAGCTTTTATAATTTAGGGGCATTTTTATTTTATAAGTACAGGTAAAGTACTTTATAAAACTAGATAGAAGAGATAAGAGGAATCACTGATAATTAAAAATGCACTCTAGGCAAGCAAATGTAGAAGTATAATACCCCAAAGAAGATAAAGGTACTCATAGTTAACAGGCTCGCTACTAGTGATTTGTCCCATACTTTACTATACTTAATAGTGCTTCTTTCTATAGAATGCCCTAAGCACTTACCTTATTATATTATATTATAGTTATATGCCATATGCTTTTTGAGTCAGTAGAAAACTTATATCTACTAGCTTGAGCAAGTACGCGTCTTGGGGATCCTTTTATTCTTAAGTAATTCATAATTTAGGTAAATTTAGGTATTAGCATTCCTCTAATTCACTAATTCATTTGGATATAAAGCGTACTTTAGAGTCTTACCTGCCCTGCTACTTAATTTACATAGTTAAGGGCTGCTAGAAAGCCTATGTGTTAGTTAGACAATAGCCTTTGTAGAGCTTATTTTTTTATAACTTTAATTTAAGATCATATAATTATATGTATGGGCGCAAGGGGCAAATATCTTTTACATAAAGGATAGGTGTAATATACAAAAAAGCGTAAGCAAGGAGAAATGCACACCCTTAATAATTAAGCGCGGAGAGTTGTACTGCACAATTCTATAGCTACCGTTAGGCCCTACTGTCCCATTAGAAATTTAGGAAAAGCTTAAAGCATCCCATAAAAGACAGAGCTACCCTCCCCAGAGTTATTATAAGAAAGAAAGCGTCTCCGCGCTGCAGTCTTGGCTAGTAATGACAGACCGCTGCTACTACTTAACAAGCTTGTACTAAGATATTTGTTTATATTAAGGGTTGATCCATATTATATTGGATGCTTTTAACTACGTGTACTTCCTATTTCCCCTTCTTTTTACAGTACCTACATTTTGCGAAAATGCCCCCTTTCCTCTAGCAGTATTTAATATATTTAAGGCTTGCTTAATTCTATTATATACTCTCTATATGAGGCCGGGCTATTACTACTGAGCCAAGATATCTTAAATATGCCTGTTAATTGCTAGGGTATGCTACTAAAAAAAGGTGGAAATACTCCATGATCTATAAATTTATAGAATAAAGGCCTGTGGCTTGCTGGGCAAGAAGAGAGCCCTATACTTTAATAAGACAGCTTTATTAAGCCAAGCTCCTCTCTTTACTTGCGCTGTGTGCCCTTGACCTACGAGGAGATCTCTTAAATGCTTTACTTAGAGTCTTAACTTAAATTATACATAACTTGAGTCTTGTTAGTAAACCATTTCCCTATTTACTTTATCTAAAGTCTCTCAGTAAGAGCGCATACCTAAGTTACAAAGCCATACTAAATCTAGTAAATAAAAGGGCAACACTACACCCTTCTACCAGTTTCTCTTGTTAATGAATTCTGAACATAGCTTCGATTTAGGTCAGTACTACTTTAGTACTGGCTTTATATAAAGATATCTATAATATAAAAGATATCTATAATATAATATAATGCTAGGCTGCTTGCAACTATAGTCCTGTACTCGATTTAACTAGAAAATATAAGGAACATATCTTAGACTTTACTAGGCGTACCCCTATACTGCAGTAAGGCGCTTGGCTATAACTACAAAATATTCTAATGCATAATTTAAGGCTTAGAACACACTGCTAACCTCTTGCTTATGATTTCCTAATTGAAAAGCATTTCTTAAGTATAAAATAAATGCCTGGGATAGCTTGCGTACTGGCTTCATAAAACATAAATATATTAAGTGATTAAAAAAAAGCCCCAGTACTCCAGTATATTACGTAATAGGTAGTAGCATAGCAAAGTACTCAGTTTGTTAAAGAGAAATAGTAGAAATATTCCTTAAAATTATTATAATCAAATATCGTGTAATACATAGAAAAAGTTTTTACATAGCGTTTACTGCCATTTAAGTTAGCAAACTTTCATATTTCTCAAGTGTATTCCTTCGCTACTTTTTGGAGCATAACTCTATTACTAGCCTAGGGTACTTTCTTAAGTCTAATATAGAATCGGGTAAAAGCTCTTACAAGAAAGTAGGTCGCTGTTCCTTTAATTGCCAGTTACACACCAATAAAAATCCCCCCTTCACTCTTTAGAATTCTTTATATACAGGTATACAGAGAGCATAAGTACTTGCCTATTACTGGATCTAGAAAATAAACGCGGGAGGTGATATTTCTTTCCTCTTATAAAATAAAAAATAAATAATACGGCATTCTCTAAGGAAGTGTATTTTTTTAAATCATGACTAAAGGGCAATAAGTACGTAGGAAGGCATAACTCTAAATATGTAACTATCCTCTAGTAACAAACCATTTATCCTATATTATTCTTTTTAGAAATCTAGTAACGCATTAACAAGCTCTGGTAGGTACACGTCTAACACGTACCTTTAAAGTTCTATATAGATAACATATATAGATAACATATATAGATAAGAGTAGTCTATTACAAGTCGTATACAAGAGCTCTCTTTTATTTAAGCATTTATAATATAAACTAAGGCGCGCAAGGGGCATAGCTACAACTTTTTTATAGCAATTATCTTATAATAAGTTAAACTAGGGCAAGGCTTTATTAATTAAATATTAAATTAAGGGAGGTTCTTTTATTCCTTTCTTAACACAACACAGGGTTGGATTGCTTGTAGAAAATACTTTATACTAGACCTGCGTTGCGAGAAAACCAGTAATTGCTTTTATAAAATCCCGGCAGGAAATAGAAATATAATTAATACCTCTTATTAAATATTAAAATCTCTAATATAGTCAATATAGTCGGGTAAGCCAAGCATTTTATATTTTAAATAGCCCCGCTCAATGTTATATAGAAAGGGAAAGCTCCCCAAGCGCTGTTATTACGCTAGACGACTTAGTTAATTATGCTTGTGGCTTGTTTGCTCTTTGGATTGTGGACTATAAGCGTATTTACTGATTGCACGCTTATTTCTAATTCCCTCCTGAGCTTACTCATAAATATGGTTATAATAACTTACTTTGTTAAGGCTTAAAGAGGACACTAATATTGGGAGATCTGGTCAGACTTGCTAAGAGTTATTGGTTAATAATTTATTTTATAAAATTATAAAAGAGCGGGAAAGTATGCCCCCTAAAAGTAAAAGAAAGCCCCAACTTCCTGTAAAGTAAAAGTATGTGCACTTATAGAAAATTAGATAATATAGAAGCAGTATCCTTATTTCATTGTGTCAAGATTATAAATTCAATTAATGCTTGCGCAGAGGGATAAATTCATTTTGCATATTAAGAGAGAAGTAGGGCAGCTTTCCTAAGTACTTTCGTATAAGCAGGAAATATTATGCGGAGTTCCTTGCGCCACCTTCTACCTAGTATAGATCAAGTCTAGTGCTCGCTTTAGTCCTAGGGCGGGCTTTTGGGATTCTAATAAAGGACAAGTGTAAGATAAAAGCCTGACATTGTGTATATGGGCCTTTATTTATATTTAATAGGAGTAAGTCTTTTCTAATATAATTAGGCAGGGTACCGCTGGAGTATAGTCAACGAATAAAGTATTTAATAGACCAGCAGCTACTCCTAAAAATGACAGGCAATTAAAGAACATTCAGCGCGAGCTTTTTATAGCTTTAAAGCCACTCGACTATAACATTGTGGGTCTTATTATTATACACACTACGAGAAAATGTCCTTATATAAAGGAGTAATTTTTATAAGTGTATTGCTTATTTTCAGCTAGTATAGTAAAGAGAGAAAAGTATTTCAAGGACTCTAAAATATAGTTCAAAGTCTAAGAGAAGGGTCGGAGAGTACATATTTTTAAGGCAAAATGCATTTTTTTTATTGGATTCGTGCGAAAATCAATACGCAAGGGTTACAGAACGTCTATTTGGGATTAAATTATGCATTATAACTTGATACGAAAAAGGTATAGCTAAGGTGTATTTATAGGCACTTACTGCCCATGATTTTCTAGATATAAAAGATGTATGGCAGTTAGGGCACACTCCTAGGCATAAAGACATTAGAGCAAGTCAGTTACTCATGAAAAAGGAAAGTCTTAGATAAGGTATTCTTGCCACTAAGGGGGGTGTATTTCTAAAGTTATTCCCTAAAAGAAGTGATGCCGCAAGCTTTTGTGTTAAATATATCTGATATTACTCATAGAACTGGGCGCCCTTAATTATAATATATTCTATATCAAACAGCTTTGCCCTCCTTATCACGCACAAATAGTTACCTTAATTTGCTTTGGGAACGGTGTAAGTAATTACAGAAATATCAATAAGCCCAACGCCCTAAGTCTTTTTCATGAGTTAGCTTTTTAAATAAGGGAGTCCCGTGTTTGAGAAAGCATGTGCTTTAGTATCTTATTTCTTTGCTAGGTTCTGCCATAGTTGTATACTTAAATAGTTGTGCTCTATAGGAGGTCTACCTATTTCTTATGGTAGCATTCTGGTAGCAAAGCAAAGGGATTTTATTACTTATCGCTACAGGGGACTATACAATAACTTAACATAAGCACACTTTAATTTCTAGGTTTTCTAAGTATAATAGGAGTCACTTCCGTCTGTTATTGGGGGGATGCCTTATTGAGTACTATACTACGATAACACTTTTCATAAAATAAGAAGAGCTTATCATTGAATTATCAAGTTATTAATGAAGCTTATAATAAATAACCCTTAATCTCCTAGCATGCTTTGGCATTATATGCTTTCATTTATCATAGCCGGCAGATTTGGTACCTAGTATAAATATAAAATCCTACCAATTGTAATATCAGCTGAAAGGGCCCTATAGCCCACGCGGCGTACTACGCAGTAAATTAGAGGCAACTACAAGTCCAGTAATAGAGTTAAGAGCCATGTCATAGTGAATATCATATAGTAATTAAAAGCGTAAAAGTAAAGTCCAATAAGAAGAGAGTGGCTGGTATACTATTCATAATCTTTTGTTAGACAAACCTTGAGCAGTAATAAGGGATATACTAGGCCGGAATAATTTAACCGCGCATAAGTAGAGTTATATTACCTTTTCTACATAGTAAAGCCTGGGCGAAAAATATATGGACCATACAGCCTTAAATTAATCTGTAGCTATCTCGTATCAAATATTTAGTATTATTTATTGGGTACAATCTTTAATCTTTTAATATAATAAGCTTTCTCTAAAGGTACACCTACTAGTTTCTATGATAAATACTTTCTGGTTAAAAGTTAAAAGGAAGTAGTAACACCGGTGTACTTTATTTATTTAAGACTTTGGTTGTGTACTAGCCATTTATACTTCATTAAGGTAACTCACTTGAAGCAACTGAAACACGCACGAGAAATGCTTTTACTATAAGGGTCTTAAAAATAAGGAATATACGTACTCTATTATATAATAACCAAATGTAGTTAAAAAAGTACCCCAGCGCCCCGCTGCCATTAGGCAAGATGTGTCTAGAAAGAATAATTATCCTGTGGTTTAATCTATAAGTGCAAAGAAAGATGTATGTTATAAAGCTGCCTGCTCTATTTTCTATCACGGTCAAGTAGCACAAAGTTATATAATTGAACCAAGGAAGGGTATAGCCTAAGAAGCATTTGGCGGGTAAGTATTTAAAAGGAAACCTATATAAAAAACGTATTCCTTAAGTGTAACTAGAGGTATTTTTTATACACTATTATACACTAAGGGCGTGCATCTCTAATATAGGTATATAACGGCAAGAAGGTACAAGCTTAAACTATTATTTATATATATAATAGGATTTGCTCAAATACAACTAAGCCAGCTTATTATCTAAGCACTCTATTTTAAAGAAGTAGTTACTAACTACTCTTACCTTGTAAATCCCTGGGCTCTGGAGTTGTACTGTGAGACTATATTAGCTAGAAAAAACAAAACTAGAGCTATTCAAAGTGTTCGCCATATGTGTGTGTGTGCTAGAAATCCACGGTTTCTAACAAGTCCCTTTGTATTGAATAAATATAAACTATAACTTAAAAGTATCATAAAAGTAATCTATATTACGCCCACGGAGTATATTTGGGGTTAACATTAGGGGCAAAAGCGTATATAGATATGCAGCTCTTTCTTGCCCTCCTTTATTTATGATATAATTTATTAGGCAAGCATCCCTATAGTATAAGGCTAGTTGCTTTCTTATTCATATAATTTACCTAAATATTAGTATAGATCATACTACTCCTATTTAACAAGGGGGCAGTTACTTATATTTATACGTTTCACGAAGGAATTACGTACTAAAAGAAAGGGATTAGATATCATTCATCATTGCATAGAAAAGTTAGGGCCTTAATCAGGACATACTGTAATATAGAGCTTTTAGTAATTGAGGCACCCTAGCGCGGAATATTTTATAGGTGCATACTTAGAGCTAGAACTTTGCGGAGGACATATCACTAAATTAAATTAAGTAGCTAAATACCACTTTTAATAAATTATCTAGAAGCCCTGCATGCAGCAGGAAAGAATAACAAGTACTTAAAGCTTATAGATTCAAGTCACCTATTAGGTCAAGTATATATACTAGATGCTGCAGGACTAAAGCATTCTTTTGTAGGTGTTAATTACCAAATACATTAAAAAAAGTTTATAGCAAAGTAAACCAATACTCATGTCATGTTAGAAAAGGGAAGCGCAAGTAAAGACCCCTGCGCCCCCCTTACAAGAGTAAATTCTTTAATAAATAAAGGTAAATATAGCTTATTAAAAAGAATGCTCCAGGTCTTGTTGCAGCCCTTAAAGGAAGTATAGTATACCCCTATACCGCGAGCCATTTTCTCTCCGCGAAGCTAGTAGCAGAACCTAGATAACGAGTATAACTAGAGTTTTTTATGTGCGAATAGAATATATGTAATTATAATTAAACCAATTTAAGGGGGCTTATCTTAGTTAGTAACCTTCCCGAATACTTCAACGCTGTATTATTAATAATGCTTCTTTGCAGATTACCCGGCGTATAGCTATAGCGCCTAGAGTAAATAACTTAAATAACTATTATTTAACGCCAAGCTTAAGTACTCTTTTAAATATACCGAACAAGTAAGGCGAATACTAGGTAACTGTCCTTTAGTCTAAGCACATACCTGGAAGCAATAAACATAACTAGTAAATATTAAATATAATAAATTGCTTTATAAAGACTTTAATGATAACACCCCTTATGCACGAAATTTATATAGACAAGAATTCATTTAAGTACGCGCTATAGGGTGCCCTCCGCAAGCATGCAAAGCGCGAGATTTTATTAAGTTAAGCATATTTAGTAATGTAAGACTTTAAGACATATTCAAGCTGTTTTGGTAGCGCATAATTTCTAAGGCTAAGAATATAGCTATTGAATTATACATCCTTGGAAAGTGCCTTTTTAATACCTTTTATACAAAAATAAGCGTGCGTAGAACCTTTCCCTTACATCTTCCTTTTAAAGTAAAGTGTAAATGTAAATAGAGCGCTAAGCTAGTTGCCTTGCTTTTTATGCCCTTAATAACTTAAAAAGCTATCTGTTATTGTTAAAAGTGGGTGCCTCTATAGAGTACTCGCCCTCTAGTGCCCGCAATACTTTAATTATGTTCAAGCCTAGTATTTCTTAATTCTACCAAAGACCTTTATCTAACTGATCCAATAGTGGGAACTACATTTTATAGGGACAGAGTTCCTAGAGTAATGTATTATATTTATCAACCCCAGCCTAGTTTCTAGAGAATTATTAATGAGGAAGTAAATCCAGGAAAGAAATCGCTTGCCTTAAGCATGCACCCTTTAAGTAAGTTATATACTACACGGTTTGTAATGCGTAGCCCCCCCCTAAAATGTAATTATAGACAAAGGCGTAAGGTACGCAAAGGGAAAGCTTCCAAACACTAGAGTATTCAGTACTAGGTGCTTACTCACGGTATCATAAAGAAACACAGGTCTGCAGTTTTTATCCTGCCAGTGCCTTAGAAATTAATAACTTAAAGCAAGGCGTGTTACTAACCCCTAATAGTTTTTCTTTACTTTTTCTACTTGAATTTACTAGGGCCACAAAGTTCTCGCCGAGGAGAATTAGAGGGTGTATACTTAAGCTAAAACATGAAATATCTTGTAAGTATAACATAAATAGACCCACCGCTAAGTAAACATAGTATAAGCAACTTACTATAATAGACATATAAAAGCCCGCATACTATTGCCTATAATTACTTATCTTGAGAATTGCCTTCTTCTAATTCTAATATAGCGGGGCAGTCACTTTTAGATAAGGCAGCTTAAACCAAAGTAAAATCACACCATACATTACTCAAAATATAGTGCAGTCCTATAAGTCTTACCTAATGTTTGCTCTCTTAATAGCTTGTCAAGAAACAGAGTACTTATCAATCAATCAAATGTAGGCTAGTGCTAAGGGCTTAATATACATTATATAATCAAGCTTGTTTACTTACTCAAATTTTATAATGAACCTTATAAAAAGGTACTGTAACACTCTGCCAAATGCGGAGGAAAGAGCCCACCCCAGTATCTGTTTAGTCTTAAAAAACAACGCTCTAGTAGTAGTGGAATAATCTCTTTGGTATATAAACTCTATCAATCCTACTATATAGGCTAGATTTATTAGAGTTTCTTTTTTAATAAGTAGGGCGAAGTCAAGTAAGTTGTTTAAGATAAACTATAAAAGATAATGCTCCACAGTGCTATAACAAACTATACTATATAGTAAGGAGTGCCGCTGCATTATCAGCATCCTTTGTACCCTTGAGACTATACTTTACTGCACCAGTTAGATACAAGAACGCGTATTTATGGGCCAAGTGCCTATTACTTTACTTACACGTTTAATTACTTGTACTATAAGAACTGACTGCTAGCGTCGTAAATACTGGTTTTTAGTGTAAGAGAGTAAAGCTAAAAGAGTTATAACTACAAAGATTTCATGCCTTAATATGCTTGCCCCCTTTCAGAGTAACTTTAAATGGAAGATATAAATAGTTAGGAAAAGGTTACTTTTGCTCCCAGGAAGATTGCTTGGAGATAGAGGGAAATAGGTATCTTATTTATAAATTCTCAAGAATGACTGTCTGTTCTTAGTTTAAATTTACTTAAATATTGATGGAGGGCTAGTTTATACATGCAAATGCTCTTTAAGTGCGTGCTCAAGATTTTAAAATAACCCGAGTTTCGCTATATTTAAGACAACGTTGCTAGGGTTGCTGCCTAGTAAACATCTATAAAATTGAGCACTATTTTAAGCAAATTATTTATATGCTTGGCTCTTTCTTGTGATAGGCCCGCTACTCTATATCTAGTGTTTGCTAATGGAATATAGAAAGGTGCTTATAAAGGTATGACTTATGCATAACTAATAGCTGAGTTTGTAAGAGATAGCCCCTCGCTCAGTAAATGCTTCAGTATAAGGGTGTAAGCGATATAAAATATAAGGCAGCTCCTTCTATTGCGCTTGCTGTTTTTAAGGGGCATTACTCGAAAAAGGGTATAAACAAGTAGGCTAGTGATAAGAGTTATACACTTCCAAAAGTCTTGGGCAATGGTGCTAAGGCGTATACTTTAGGGAAATGCTGAACAAGTAATTAGAAAAAATAGAGCTATCTTACCCATCATGCAAAAGGCACTCCGTTAGAAAGCAAGAGGACCAATATCACCTTCCAATGTGCCATTTTTTCTCTAAAACCCTAAGAAATTAAGAGAGCATACTCTTCACGCTGTCATGGAAGCAACTTGTAAATTATAATAAACTAATAAAAGCTGCTAGTATTGATTGTGCCCCTTGTACTTTATAGAAAATACATTATGTTCTTTATGTACTTAAATGTACTTAAGTATTAATCTTGGGTAGTCCTTAAACGTTGGTATAGGGCTTACGTATTACTTTGCTATTATTTCTATAATAAATCTTTAAGTATAAGGAGTGTCTAGTAGAATTCCCCCTTTCTTACTTTATTTAGAGTACATAGTTACACTTTGGGCGCATTCTTTACTTTACCCTATATGCCATAGTAAGACTTATATGATATTTCTTATCTAATTATTTACTCACCAACCAAGCATAGTTTTATATAGACCTGGCAAAAGCGCGGGAGTACTTAACACTTAATGAAAGTTTTGGGTATACGAGCATAGTATAACTGTTTTACAAGGGAAGCCCCACCCAGTACGGACTTATAGTATCTACACTTATTAATAAAATTATATAGAGAAGGGTAGGAAAAGGCTTGAGCAAGAGACCGCCCTACCCTTATTGCTTTGTTTATACTCTTATATTATTAATTAGTTATATTGTGTAGCTCCCGCTATTTAAGCGCGTGTTTCATAACTTGCCCCTCTACGTCGTCTTGCTTTAAAATAATGCAGTATTGCGCGAGGAACTTGGAAAAGAGAAAAGAGCTCTATCTTATGCTTATGTAAGGATTCTTGTTAACTATGCTTTATAAAACTTGTGAAAAGCCTTTATCTACTAGAGTTGACTTTTTGGGTTATGGCTCATCACTTTTAAGCTCTTATAGGAGAACAACACCTTTTTGAAATATAATTATTTAAGCCCTTACTACCCGTATTCCCTCCGTTGCTGTAGAGATATGCCCCTATAATAAAAAATAAATGTCTATATATATATATATATATATATATAGGTTTTCTAAGTATAATAGGAGTCACTTCCGTCTGTTA